>VMDO01012720.1:0-61060 GCA_007922755.1 Pedetes capensis | reverse complement strand
CAGAGCAGGCTGCCCCGCGTGTCCCCCACCCAAGCGCCAGAGAGGAGCACTCACTCAGTGGGGTGGACGAGCTGCCCGGGGCTGGGCCTCCACTCCTTGGAGAAGTTCTCTGAGAAGCTCAATTGCACCTCCTTCAAATCTTGGCAGTGCGAGAGGCAAATCCCGGCTGCTTGAATGTCCTCGTTGCTGCCGATTTTCAGGGGCGCTTTATGGTAACCCCTTAGCGCTTCACTTATGAACTTGTTCTCACGGATCTCGGCCAAACAGTAGAGGACCTGAGGGACGCCGCAGCACAGGGGACGTGGGTGGTACTTACTCAGCAGGAGTATGCCTTTCAGCACCTTCTCCTTGTTTTCCAAGGACACCTTGCATCTGAAGGCCTCCTCCATGGTCCAGGCGCACGCTGCGTTTAAAAGGCCAGATAAGAAGACCCCCATGCCAGCCAAAAAGGTTTCCATCCTGCCGGACTTTGTGAGCAGGCACTGAACCTCTGTCAGGCTCAGCGCGTGGTAATTCTTGCTTCTATTCCGTAAATGGAGGACGTAAAACAAGGCGGCGAAAAACTCCTGGAAAATGAAGAGGGCAAAGGCGTAGCGCTGGCTGTCACCTTCCACCCTCCGAAGAATGTTGGCGCTGACCAAGGCTGCAGCGCTGGCCTTGTCCACCCTGGAGTGCTCCAGATCGCCCTTGGAAAACACGCATTTCAAGCCCCACATGCCACTGGAAGCCAGGTGGCACAGACCTTCTAGTTCTCGGGGAGTCTGCCCGGAAAAGGTCTGTGGGCTGCAAGGAAACAAGGTGGAAAGATAGAGGGCAATTACAGACGTGGCGTTCGGACACTTCCGGGCCAGCTCTGCTTTCTGTCGGATCTGCTCTTTCAGGCAGCAGCAGACCAGCCAGCAAACCAAGGGGACCTGGCACATGGAGAACAGAATCGCGTTCTGCATGGCGAAGGTCAGGGCTTGCTCGCACTCCTGGGTGTTTCCGAAATACGTCCTGAAATACCTGATCTTTTCGGCCCTGGTGAACCCCGTGAGGGTGACGAGAGTGGGACCTTTCAGGAGGGGCTTGACATTTTGCCAGGAGTTCAGGCCGACGAAGAGGAGAAGCGTGGCTTCCGGGAGCATCGTTTTACTCAGCAGACTGCTCAGGAGAACGTGCCCAGGCAGCTTCTCGTTCCAGTCTCGGCTCCGCACGTGTGCTTTGCTGGGGTCCAACCGGGTCTCCTCAAGGCCATCGAAAAGGAGAAGCAGCTGGTCTGGATGGGACAGGATCTTTGACACGAGAGCCTGAGACCCAAGACCCTTGCGCTCGATCAGCTCCGAGAAGCTGCGCTCGCCCGCCTGGTGCAGTTCTTGGCAGTGGAAGTAGAAAGCGTACCAGCCCTTATGGGCATAGAACATATTCTGGGCCCACATCACCATCACCTTTTTAGCCAGAGTTGTTTTTCCAATGTCACGGATTCCCTGTATAACCACCGTCTTCGGCTGCCTGGCCTGAGGTTTTTGGGGTAGAAACAGACATGGCAAGAGTTCCCCCTGCCTGTGTACGTCTTGGTACAAGAAGTCCACGTGGTTTCCAGGCCAAGCTGTCTTGTTCCATTCGGGGTAATATTTTCCCCTAACATCCAGTCTGTACTTCTGTATTTTATCTAGATTGGCAAGATGGGAGAAATGGAAGGTACATTTTCAGAGTTTTTTTTACAAGAACTAATAGAACAACACCCTGACGTGTCTGTCACCTTGTTGTGCTGTGGGGGCTTGCGTGTCACTGTGATGCCCAAAGCTGTGCCACCAGTATCTCAGATACCAGCAGGGCCACCCATGGTGGACAGGTTTCCTCTGAGCTTCCAAACTAAGACAAATTAGGGAGAAGAACCTGGCAGCCCACTCCTGAAACAATGAGCCATTGAAAACCCTATGAATAGCAGAGAAGCACCCTCAGATATAGTGCTGGAAAGTGAGCCCCCCAGGGTGGAAGACATTCAAAAGATGACTGGGGAAGAGTTGCCTCCTCAAAGTAGAGCCAACCTTAATCACAGGAATTGAGTAAAGCCCCTGGGACTTCCTTTTGCTTGATGTGGCGTGACTCAAAATGAGAAGAAACAGTGGCTGCAACAATGGGCCCAAACATAAAAAGTTCGTGTGCATGGCACAGCGTCGAGGAGCATTTTGTTCTGTTGTACACAGGGTCGCTGTGAGTTCGATCTGACTCGACAGCACCCAACAACAACAGAACAACAAGGAAACCAGTCTTGATGTCTTCCTTAACCCTCACTTGTATACACTTTTCCTGATGCTTCTGCATTGAATAAGAGGCTGTAAGTAACGTAGAACTAAACTTTAAGTGGCTTAAACAAAGTGAGGACTACTTTTTAGGTAATAATATAGGGGACATAAAGCTATTGAAATTGGTTCAGTGACTTTGCGGTTTTAGGACTGGCAGCATGACCTCCCTTGCAGCCCTTTCTTTTTATTTCCTGCCTCACAGATAAAAAATCACTGCTGTAGCTTTAGCTCTGTCATCCACATTCAAATAAGAAATAATTTGGAGATGGGACAAGGTCATGACTCATGTTTGCTTTTATCAGTATAAACAAAAACACCTCACCATTAACTCCAACTTCAAGGACAGCATGAGAAAAAAAGCAATACCCATAGGGCTGGGTACTTTCTATCCCAAAGTAGAATTGGGTTCTGCTAAAGGACCCGGCTGCCCACTTCTGAAACAGTCCTCCACTGAAAACCCTATGAATAGCAGAGAAGCAGTGACAATAGCGCCTGGCATGGCACAGGGTCCGAGAGTGTTTCATTCTGTTGTACACAGGGTTGCTATGAGTCAGATCTGACTGGATGGCACCTAACAACAACAACAACAACAACAACAACAGCATAGAGGAGGGGGAATTCTCAGGAAAGCGTTAATAGGAGGTGTCACAAACTTTCTTCCCGAAGTGTGATTCTCTTCCTCTATGTCCCATCCCTTCAACTGCAAACTTCACAAAGGAAGACATGATGTCCCATTGTATCCCTGGCAACAGGAACAGGTAACAGGTGACAGGAAGCTTTCTGGAAGTCCTTCCTTCCTTCCTTCCTTCCTTCCTTCCTTCCTTCCTTCCTTCCTTTTCTTTGCTTTTCTCTGCTATTCATAGGGTTTCCAATGGCTGATTGTTCCAGGATTGTTTTGGGAGTGGGCTCCAGGTCCTTTTCCCATTTTTGCGGTGCTGGGGATGGAACCCAGGGCCTTGGAGCCCACAGACCAAGCAAGCACTCTATCAACTGAGCTAACCCCGAGCCTGCTGGTAGAGCTGAGCGAGTACAACATATTCCCAGAGCATCTCGTGGGCAAGAGTCACTGTACAAGGGAGAGGTTGCTCAAGGCTGAGTCCCACAGAAGAAAGAACCAGGAGGAGGTGGAAGAGGAGGGCAGGGAAGAGGAGGAGAAGGAGAGGGAGGAGGAGGGGGAGGAGGAGGGGGAGGGGGGAAGGAAAAGATCCCTTGAGAAGCAGTCAGAACCCCTGCCACTGCTGAGTTGGAGGCTGGGATTTCTAATCAAGTGAGTCCATAAATGTTATTTTTGCTTAAGTTCTGACAGTAGAAGAGAGACTAACCCCATTAACTTACAGTCTGTCTGGATAAGGCAACCAAGCTTCTCATCCCCACCTGTACCCCATTTTTACTGGACCGTCACAGTGCTGGCACATACCAGATTCTTCATCATCCAAGTTCACTTGTGTTTGTCTTGGATTCAAGTCCTTTGGTTCCAAGGTAGGTAGAAGTTCTGGAACACACAAGAAAGATCCATCCAGCTAGAGCAAACTTACCTGGCCTGGAGATCAGCGCTGAGGCCAGGAGTCCATTGAGGACATTGGGAGCCACACAGCTTAAGAGTTTTATTCTCTGGCCAAGATCCCCAAAACAAACAACAACAAATGCTGGCGAGGTTGTGGAGAAAAAGGAACCCTCTTACACTGTTGGTGGGAGGGTAAGTTGGTTCAACCGCTTTGGAAATCAATATGGAGGTATCTCAGAAAACTAAAAATATAACTCTCATATGACCCAGCTATACCACTCCTGGGAATATACCCAAAGGAAGACAAATCATCATACCACAGAGACACCTGCATCTCCATGTTTCATGCAGCACTCTTCACAATAGCAAGGATATGGAACCAACCAAGATGCCCATTGGCAGAAGGATAATGATGGGGTTCAGAGTAATACAGCTTTGGCTTTTTCCATGATGCATCCTTTACGTCACTTATGATTTTCATTAGATATTAATTAAAACTGCTACCTTTTTCTTTCCTTTTTTAGTCTTTACTGTTCTGTAAAATGTGTAAGATGATGAATGTATGAGCAAAAGTGATTTAGTAGTTGCATAATGGACATAGCAAATGACTCCTTATGCTGTACCCCTCCAATATTAATAAAATAAATGCAAAAAAATCAACAAATAATGTGAATCAACTGTGTCTGTTGGTCTCTGTTTCTTTCTGAGATCCCTGTTCTCATCAGGCTCCAGCCAATATTAACATTTCCTGTTCCTCAACACTTAAAGATTTCCCCCCTTCTGAGCCATGAGGTTTTCCTAGCCTCTGATTTTCTTTTCCCACTCAGTCTCCCTGCCTTTCATAGAACTAGATAGCTCCTCATTTGTTAGGTCCCGGGCTTAGTATCACTTCCTCCAAGAGGACTAATGATATCCTGAGCCACCTAGTCAAAAGCAAGTCCCTCCTCACAATCAATTATTCTGTGGCCATGCGGTACTTGAGCACCTATCACACACTGGGGGTTGAGCCAGTTGCCGGGATGATAGTGGCTGAAGAGACAGAAGAGCCACCTGTTTAAAGATGGTATGGTCCACATCTTCCCCAGTCTGATTCAAGAGAATATTGACCATTTGTAACATCAGTTACCATGAGAGCTGGGTTAACATCTCACATCATGTTGGTGGTTTGTCCATTTTTCCTTTTACTAAAGTATGGCTTTGTGTATACTGAAGACATGTTATTGGCAGAGAGGTTTCGGGTAGCAATATCCTCCCATGGCATTGACCCCTTTATCACTGTGAAATGACCCTTTTCAACCTTTAATTTTCTTGCCTTCTCTACACCTCTGACATCATTATACCGGTACCATCTTTCTGCTGCTTAGTTTTTACGTGGTGACTTCACGTGCTGCATACCAATTTAGTCAATCACAGACTACATATAGAATGGCAGTCTCATAATCTCATCACATCCGGTGATGTCATAGCCATCTTAGTTTGCACAAGTACACCCTACAGTGTTCACACCATGATGAAATCACCCAGTGGCTTATTTCTCAGAATGCATCCCTGTTAAGTGATGTACAATTGTATATATTTTCCCATCATTTTACCTGGCACTTCTCTATATCTTTGATTGAAGATTATCTCTTATAAGTGGTGTCTGGTTAAGATATATATACATATACATATATATACATATATATACATACACACACACACACACACACACACACACACACATATATATATAACAATCAGCCATTGAAAACCCTATGAGGATTGCTATGAGGCAGATACCGACTCAATGGCACCTAACGACAACGACAACAACAACAACAACAACAACTATATATATATATGTGTGTGTGTGTGTGTGGTATCTGGTTAAGATATATATATATATATATATATATATATATATATATATATATATATATATGATATATGGGCTGGGATTTAGCTCAGTTGGTAGAGAGCTGCGCTGCACTCTCTGAGGTCCTGAGTTCGATTCCCAGCACCGCAAAAATGGGAGAAGGACCTGGCAATCCACTCCTAAGGCAATCCTGAAACAGTCTGCCATTGAAAACCCTATGAGGGTTGCTATGAGTTGGATACCAACTCAATGGCACCTAACAACAACAACATATAAGATATATAAGATATATATATATATATATATATATATATACACACATACATACATATGTGGTATCTGGTTAAGATATATATATATATATATGTATATATATATATATATATATGTGGTATCAGGTTAAGATATATATATGTGTGTATATATATATATAGGGTTAAGAGATATATATATGTATATATATATATATATAGGGTTAAGTTATATATATATGTATATCTTAACCAGATACCACTTGTAAGAGATAATCTTCAATCAGAGATATAGAGAAATACCAGGTAAAATGATGGGAAAATATATACAATTGTACATCAATTAACAGGGATGCATTCTGAGAAATAAGCCATTGGGTGATTTCATCATGGTGTGAACACTGTAGGGTGTACTTGTGCAAACTAAGATGGTTATGACATCACTGGATGTGATGAGATTATGGGACTGCCATTCTATGGGTCCCATGTGTATATATATATATATATATATATATATATATATATATATATATACACATATACATATATATGTGTGTGTATATATATATACATATGGGCCGGGATTTAGCTCAGTTGGTAGAGCGCTGCGCTGCAGTTTCTGAGGTCCCGAGTTCAGTTCCAAGCACCACAAAAATGGGAGAAGGACCTGGCAATCCACTCTCAAGGCAATCCCGAAACAGTCAGCCATTGAAAACCCTATGAGGGTCGCTATGAGTCAGATACCGACTCGACAGCACCTAACAACAACAACAACAACAACAACAAATATATATATATATATATATATACACATACACATATATATACACACATATATATATGTTGTTATTGTTAGGTGCCATTGAGTCAGTATCCAACTCATAGAGACCCTATGTACAATAGGAGAAACAGTTTGTCAGTGCTTCTCTGCTATTCATAGGGTTTTCAATGGCAGACTGATTTTTGGGAGTGGGTTGCCAGGTCCGTCTCCCATATATATGTAATGTGACAAACTTTTCCCTTTGGGATCAGATCCATCATCTCACCACACTATTTGTATTTTTTATTCAAGTGACCAATAGGTTATACAGTGGCCAGCGTCTAGTTCTTCAGAACCCAAGCCCACCTCCATCTTGTGTACCATATCATCACTCACCACTGATCTCCCTCTGTACAAGGGAACACATTTCCTTCTGGTTCATACTGCTAAAGATGTCGTAAGTCACATCCCAAGCCTCTTGTCCCGAGAAATGCTCTATCAAGAGATGAACCACCTCTGCCCAAGCGGCGACACACAGCTGCTTCCAGGTGATCTGAACAGAGCCGGGTCTGAGCTTCTCACGCATTAACAGCCACTTGAACATTTGTAGCGCCCCCTTGTTTATATGACTCATGTACAGCATGACCCCATTATCCCACGGGGAAGCGAGGGGGCACGTGGATGTGGAGGATGGGATGAAAGAAGTACAGGCAGGGGAGGAGTAGGGCAAGGGAAGGGCAGAGCTTGGATTCACGTCACTCATCTTTACACAAAGCGAGAGCGAGAGCCTCCGTGTCAGTGGTCAGGGCAATGGGTCAGATGGGAGAACAGATGAGTCCTGTGGAGACAAGGAATAAGGAGATAAAACCACCATCCCCGGGGAAGGACCCGTCTCACCCATACATGGTAGAATACACTGCGTGACACCAGCTGTACTTCTTTTCCTCAGCATCTCGGTTCTTTGTAAAAACTGAGGACCCACTGAATGCTTGGGGTTAATATTTAGACTCAAATCTGCTTCGTGATTTTTATTCTCTGTGCTCCATTTGGGGAGCAGTCAAGCAATGTATCAAAGGCTTTGTGAAAAGTTTAACAAAAAGAAACACAAAGTAGAGGCAGGTAACATAAACTGAGATTATGGGACTGCCATTCTATGGGTCCTATACACACACACACACACACACACACACACACACACACACACACATATACATATGTTGTTATTGTTAGGTGCCATTGAGTCAGTATCCAACTCATAGTGACCCTACATACAACAGGAGAAACACTTTGTCAGTGCTTCTCTGCTATTCATAGGGTTTTCAATGGCAGACTGATTTTTGGGAGTGGGTTGCCAGGTCCATCTCCCATATATATGTAATGTGACAAACTTGCTATAAAATACGTGACTAGGTAGATGGCCCCATTTAGAAAGTGCTCTCAAGTTCATCAAAGTTTTTATTCCTAAGAAATAGATCACAAGTATATTTCTTTCCCCACACTCTAAACCTTTAGAGTCTCTTATTCAACAACATTCTCCATCATAACTTATTTGACAACCAATCCTCGGATAAACTTGTTTAATTGACAGTTCTCCTTTGGCTCTAAAGCTGAGCTTAGCCCCATGACAAAGGTGCTAATGCTCCTTCCGTCCAGTGGGTGGCACTGCATAGAGGGATTAGATGCCATGGTGGTACAGGTACAAGCAAACTAGCCATTTAGAAGTGCATAAATTGGTGGCATTTGGTACATTCCCAGTATAATGCAGCCATCATCTATCTCTGCCTGCAGTCACACCACTGTGGTGTCTGATCCCATCAGATCTCAGAAGCTAAGCTGGGTCATCAGGCCTGGTTAGTCCTAGGATGGGAGACCACCTGGAAACACAAAGTGCTGAGGCTTGAGAGAAGGACCTGGCAACCCACTCCCAAAAAACAGTCACCATTGAAAACTCTATGAATAGCAGAGAAGCACTGACAAAGTGCCTAGCACAGCACAGTGTTGGGGAGTGCTTCATTCTGTTGTACATTGGATCTCTCTGAGTCAGACCCAACAACAAGAAGTAAGGGAAAGGCTGATGTTGCCATTACTTGAAATGAGGAAGACCATGAGGGCTTTTGTGGGTGATGAAAAACCAGGAACTGATTTTTGGAGATGTCAAAAGTGAAGTTGGAAATCAAGAGGGGAATCCAGTTTAGAGACTTCTCATGAGCAACTTTTTAGCATATATGTGGTCTTTAAATCCAGGAGATAAATTGTGATCATTGAGGTGGTGAGTTTAGGATGAAAAGAGAAGGATTCTAGGAGGTCTGTGGGGGAACTCAGCAGAGGAGATTGAGAAGTACAAGTCAGCATGGAAGGATGGAAACCAAGGGGGAGAGACGTCCCGAGTTGCTAGGATTACAGGTATGCGCCACCGCGCCTGGCTACTTAATACTGAATAATTGGAAACGGTGGATTTGATAATGTAGGGTCTCCCAATGTCAAGAGCATTTTTAGTGGAGCTGTGAGGTCAAAAAAAGTCTACTTGAAGTGTACCAAGACAAAAAGAAACAGGAGGTGAAGAAGTGCAGGCAGCAACTAGAAACTACTTTCATAAATACATGAGTTTTTCATCATTGCAGACAGAAACTCTGCCCCCATGAAACAATGCCCCTGATCCCCAACTCCCCACCTCCCTTGTTTCTGGTAACCTCTATTCAACTTTCTGTCTCTTGATTTTGCCTGTTCTAAGTGCCTTATGTAAGTGGAAACATTTGATATTTTTCCTTGTGTCTGGCTTATTACATTTATTGTAGTGTTTTCCAGGTTCACCCATGTTGTGGCATGTGTGAGTATTTTAGTCCTTTTAAAGGCTGAATAACATTCCATTGTGTGTATATACTGCAATTTCTTTGTTCATCTGTTGATACATATTTGGATTGTTTCTACTTTTTGACTATTTTAAGTAATGCTGCCATGAACACTGGTGTGCAAGTATCTGTTTGAGTCTCTGCTTTCAATGTTTCTGGGTTTATACCTAGTGGTAGAATTTTCTGGGTCATGTGGTAATTCTACACTCAACGTTTTGAAAGATTGCTATCATGTTTTCCATTGCACATTTCCATCAGCAATGCACTTCCGTTCCGTTCTCTCAACACCGATGCCAACACTTATTTTCTATTTTTAAAATAACCATCTTAATAGGTAAACTTTTTTTTCACAGTAGTAGGGGGTTGAATTTGGGACCTTGTGTATGCCAGGCTGTGCGTGCTCTACCACTGAGCTGCACCCTCAACCCATTTTTTTACTTTTTGAGGCAGGGTCTCGCTAGGTTATGCAGACTGAACTTGCGATCCTCCTGCCTCTGCCTCCCGAGTTGCTAGGATTACAGGTATGCGCCACCGCGCCTGGCTGTACTTTTTAATTTTGATACAGAATCTCACTAAGTCACACAGGCTGCCTCAGGCCTCAAATTAGCGATTATCTTACCTCAGCCTCGCAAATAAACATTTTTAAAAGATAAAAGCTATAACCTCCATCTGATTCAGCGGTAGAATCTCAACCACCATAGTCTCCCTACAATGTTAGATGTTCAAGCATTCAGTCACATTGTTCCAATCTGCTCTACTTTACAAAGGATGACACTTAGAAAAACTTTTGCACAAAAACTTCTTAAACTTTGGCAGCAGAAGCTGAGAGTGGCAAAAACTAGCAGCTGGAGCCGTGTCAAATGCCCATAGTCGGAGCTGCCAGGGTAAACTGATGCCCACCTTTATTGCAAAGGAACACTTGCAGGAAGGTGGCGTCCACCTCAGTGTTTCTTAATCCTGGCTGCTTCTGACGGATGCCTCATGTTCAAAATTCTAGGTGTTAAAGGGTTCTTAAACTTTAATGGTTATTTTACGAATCCTTCTACACCAATGTACTAATGACAAACATTTTGATAAAACTTTGAGGGGACCTAAAGACATCCAGAAATAGTGAGTCCTTGATTACTCCAGACACAGCGCTGCCCCACTTCTTCCTCACACTTCTTTTCTCCTTCTTCTAGAATGGCCACAGGGTTTCTCCCCTTACCTTAACTAATGCAATTCTGTCAGCTTCTGGTACCTTCAGGAATTATCATTTTCCTTTAGTTCACTTATCAGAATTTTTTTTCAGAACAAACATAATACTTAGCTTTAAGAAAGTGACCATGGTGTGGTTAAATATGAGGGATCTGAAACCAGACACTTGGGTTCAAATCCCAGGTTTCACCACTTGCTTACTGTCTGATAAAAGAACATCCATCTCTAGAGTGACTTATCTATACTTTACATAAAATAACGAGAGTAACTTATAACCTCATACTATGTATATACAGTCTCATTTGGTTATTTTGAATCAATAAAAGCTGGTTTTGTAAAAAAAAATTCTTGGCTGCTTCTCACTCTTTCTCCTCCCCGTCCACACATACATTGACTTTTCTGACCACATCAGCTAAGGGCTAACCTGGACCTCTGAACACTAGAGATGACGTCACGTTTAGGTCTTGGGGCTTTGCTAGCTCTGCCTACCTATTGGCTCTCAGACTCTCCGAGCTGGAAGAATATTTAAGCCTTTAGGGCTCCACATGTGAGACAGGGAGGCTGAATTTCAGGGGTTGGCAACAATTTTCTCAATGAGTACTGATGACTTCAGAGTTGAGTCTCTAGCCTTTGCTTTGCATTGTCAATATGGGCCATCTGAACTAGGTGAACTGTCACAGTAACTAAGGAACTGAAATGATGGGCAGGGGGAAGTGGGTGGGAAAGAGGGAAAAATTGGAACACTTACCCCTGAAGGCAATTAGGTTTCCAGGCTCCTTTCAGTCAAAAAGATATCCCAAAACAGAAAGAAAGACTCGAAATGCCCCACCTCCAACACTCTTATAGGCTCTGAGAACCCAGGCAGTTGACATCCTCCCTTCCTATTGGCTGGGGCCGGCTCATTATCATTCTTCCATTTCACACAGATTTGGAAGCATTTAGCACCCTGGGCTCAGAGTTAATGGGCTTCAGTGGGTGAGCCTACAGGTGCTTCCAATCTGTGAAGGAAGTCCTTCCCTACCTCTTAGGCTCTAGAATATGTTGTTGTTAGGTGCTGAGGAATTGGGTCTCACTCGTGGTGACCCTCATAGGATTTTCTTTTATTTTTATTTAATTTTATTATCTTTTTCCCTTTATTGGTAAATGTTGGTGGGGTACAGAGTACTACAGCATTGGCTTTTTCCAATATGCAACTAGTACCTTACTTTTGGTTACACTTTTATCCACTTACGAGGTTGATGGAAACTTTTGACCAATATGTAGTAAAAACTCATGTGCATATTTGGGTTATGGTCCCCTATCTTTCCCCTCAGGGATTTCAATGGCTAATTGTTTTCAGGATTGTTTCGGGAGTGGCCTGCCACATCCTTCTCCCATTTTTGTGGTGCTGAGGCTCGAACTGGATCCTCAGAAAGTGTGGAGCAGCGCTCTACCAGCCGAGTTAAACGCCAGCCTTAGGCTCCAGAACAAGCAGCAGAAAATTACCTACTTGGAGAACATCCCAAACTCATAAAGTTCTGGCACTATATCCACTCCAACAGCACTGCTTCCCACTTGAAAACATCTGGAGCGATTCTCTGGATGATGGCGCTTACCTGTCCACCTTCCCTACTTGAAGTCTAACTACATACACCAGAAAGTTAGTTTCAGAACCCCCAGTGCCCAGTCTGGGTCCCATACCCAGCAGGTCCTGTCCATGGGAGGTCCAGAGACAGAGCTTGTAGAAAAAGGGAAACCTCACAGCAACTAGTGTTTTGGGAGGTAGAGGCAGGAGGATCACGCGTTCAAGGGCAGAGGCAGCCAGCATAACTTAGCAAGACCCTGACTCAAAAATAAATACAAATAAACAGTGGACTGGGGGTGAAGCTCAATGGTAGAGCACTTGCAAAGTATGTGTGAGGCCCTGACTCAGCCTACAAGTACCAGAAAACAACAACAACAACAACAACATAATTTCATTTCTTCTGCATGTGGATATCCAGGTTTCCAGCACCAGTTACTGAAGAGAGCTTTCTTTCCTCCTTGTGTGTCCTTGGTGACTTTTTCAAAAATCAGTTGGTTATAAATATGCAGACCTATTTCTGAGATGTCTGTTCTGTTCAACGCTGGTCCATGTGTCTGTTCTTCTGCCAGTACCATACTGCTTTGGTTATGATGGCTTTATAGTATACTTTAAGGTAAGATAATATGGTATCTTCTGCTTTGTTCTTTTTGCTCAGGATTGCCTTGGCTATTCTAGGTCTTTTGTGGTTCCACATGAATTATAGGATTGGGTATTTTTCTATTTCTATGAAGAATGTCATTGGGATTTTGATAGGAATTGCCGTCGTTTGAATAAATGAAATGTATTAGTTTCTTTTATGTTCACTCTTAACTTACTATGTTTTACATGACATTACTTCTTTCATTACTTTCTCATCAAGAAACTTGCAAGATTTTGACTTCATCTTTGATAGTACCATGTTCATATTTTATTACATGTATTAAACAGAAGGGTGTGGCAATCCACTCCCACTCCCGAAGCGATCCCAAAACAATCAGCCATTGAAAACACTATGAGGGTCACTATGAGTCAGACTTAACTTGACGGCACCTAACAATAAAAACATTATAAATTCCACAAGATGTTATTGAAAAGTCATCTTTTTACATGTACGCTTGTACTGATCATTTCTGTTTCTCTTTGCCTTTTTATGTACTTTTGTACCTTCATCCAATCTATGTTTTTATTAGCTACATTTTGGTGGTATCTATGTCTGCCGGTGATGAATTCTGTCATCTCTTTAAATGGGAAACGTTTTCTTTTGTCTTTATAATTGAAGGACATTTTCACTGGACATGGATTCTAGAATGCCTTTGTCTTTGAACTTAGGGGAAGTATTTTGAAGGGAGTTAATAGCAATGTGTCATTTACTAATAGCAATATGGGGTTAATAGCAATGTGTCATTTACTAATACTTTTTAAAATGTAAACATTCTGGTAAAATATGTAATCTAAGAGGTGGTGTTGATAGGTGCTGTCCAGTTAGTATCTGACTCATAGCAACCCAATGTACAACAAGCAAAACACTATTGTTACTGCCTCTCTGCTATTCATAGGGTTTTCAATGGCGGATTGTTTTTTGGGAGTGGGCTGCCAGGTCCTTCTCCCAAGCCTACAGCACCTGCTGTTCCCAGGTGGTTTCCCATCCAAGTACTAACCAGGCTCGACCCTGCTTAGCTTCTGAGATCTGATGGGATTGGAGGCCACATGGTACCATCGCAGACAATCTAAGGTGGGGGGTGGCCAAAATGGGGCTACATTATAGGGCCAAAGAGGAGCACTGTGCTGATACAGGCAGGTGTATTGTAAACTACGGATGCTTACATGGTTCTCTCTCCAGAACCAGATCATTGTTTAATAGCAAACGTTTTAAGAAAACTGAGTGTGTTAATATGAATGCCATGCAACCCCTACAGCAAATGCATGACAAGAAATTAAACACCCCCCAAGTTTAAATGTTCACTTTTTCTTTTGATCACACCTTGTCCATCTGCGCACATATCAAGGCATGCTTTTAAAGCCAGGCATGGTGGAACAGACCTGTAACCCCAGCAACTTGGGAGGCTGAGGCAGGAGGACTGATAGGAGTTCTAGAGTTCTTAGTTCTATCTCAAAAAAAAAAAAAGTAGGGGGGAATTTTCTGCAAGCTTTTTCACTCTGTGAATCTGTTCACAGGGACAGGCTAACAGTGGTAAGGACTTGCAGAACAATGCACTTCATGTGGTATCTTTCACGTAATTGAAAAAACTCACCATGCTTTGTCACTGAGGGTTATCATCAACTACATGAATGGTATCACGAGGCCAGTCGTGATCTCATCAGAGTTGCTGTTGGGGATTGTTGTTGTTGTTAGGTGCCCTCGAGTCATGCTGACTCATAGTGACCCTCATAGGATTTTCAATGGCTGATTGTTTCTGGATTGCCTCGGGAGTGGATTGCCGCGTCCTTCTCCCACACCAGGGATTAGGGAAAGGGAAATGAGACAGGTTTGGTGGTCAGAGGAACCCTTGCTAGAAGAGGGAATGGGTGATTTGTATAAAAATGCGCTTTTAAAAATGCCTTCATCAGGTGGGATAGGGAGGAGAAACAACGTAGAGGGATAAAGGGGGAGACGATAATCTCAATGTAAAGAATGCAACTTCATGAATACATTGGAAAACTAAGGGAATATAACCCAGATATGCATTTGAGTTTTACTACACAGTATTCATAAGGCTCCATCAACCAGGTACGCTGATGAAAGTGTAACCAAAAGTGATATAATAGTTGTGTAATGGAAAAAGCCAGTACTGTATTACTCTGTACCCCACCATCATTTACCAACAGAGGGAGAGAAAAAAAATGCCTTCATCAGGCAAGAGACAAGAAAGAGCCTCAGTTATCCCTGGCAGAATTAATGGGAAGAAGGGTGATCAAGTTGGACCTGCCTCTCCAGTGCTCTCAAAATGGCATCTTTCCAAGTTAACATGGCGAGACCATAGTTCGTTCAAAATATACTGTTGCTCCAGCTACTCGCCAAGAGGCAAGTCCTGTTTTAAGATTTTCTAAGTTTCTTCTACACTAAGTTTGAGGTGTGAAAAGGAGGGAGGGATCTAGCAGAGGGAGGTGAAAACTGGAGAAGATGGGTTGGGGAGAAGCATCGATGTGGAGGGACGAAGGGGGAGAGGGCAATCTCTATGCAAACAGCACAACTTCATGAGTGTGTTGGAAAAATAGGGGTAGATAACCCAAATAAAAGTCAGAGTTTAACTACAAACTGGCCATAAGGCTCCATAAGCTCCGTGGGTCGATGAAAGTGTTGCTGTAAGTGACGTAAATGATGCATCATGGAAAAAGCCATTGCTGTATGACTCTGTACCCCATCAACATTTACTAATAAAGGAAAAAAGATTTTCTAAGTCATTTTAAAATATAATACTTTATTGGATGTTTAAAATGTCATGTGAAACAGGATTATGAATTTTATTATGAAGGTCTTTCAGTGGCTCATCCAAGACCACCGAGAAAAAAGCTACACCTATGAATGAAACACACTTGAATGGGGTGCCAGACAAAAATCATGGCCCATGACAATATCACTGATTTGTAATTCCTGAGTACAGATAAAAGTAAGGGCCTTGTCCCTGTCCTTTGTAGGTGTTCCAGAGTCAGAATGAGTCCAGGTTGCTTGTGATCGTAATTCCACCCTCGCTTCTTGCTTCTCCTTAATCACCTGTCTATGATTGCCAAGTTGGGATTTCTCTCTTCTTCAGCTATCAGAAGTGCCTGCGTTTCCTCATCAAAGTCACTTATTCGCAGCCTGGCCAAAAAAAAAAAAAAAAAAAAAAAAAAATTCCAAAAGGGTCTATTTAATTCACACTTTTTAAAATTGCCTTTTTTCATCTTGTATTTCTCCACAATTTCTTCCCAGAATAAGCCTGGGAGAGGCTGGTGTTGCCTCCAAGAGGACAGACAAATCTATAAAGTGAAGTGAGGGTAAATGTTTAACATCTGTCTTTGCTCCTTGCCTCCCCCCACACTCCCCCTAAAAAGTCTTGATTTGTTGCTTTGCCCATTTCTGTGGCGTAAATTCCAAAACCCAATCATGGTTGATTTCAAGTGGCCAATTTGATGTCACTGCCCAGAATCAGCACTGATACAAAGCACTGATTCTATATAAATATTTGGATTTGGGACAAGGAGTGGGCGGAAGATTGGGAGAAAACTTGGAGTTATTTTTATTTTTAAAAACCATAATCAGTAATAGTTTGATATCTGAGAGCGTGGTCTTGATCCTCAGCTAAGGTCTTCCGTGCATATCTGATTCAACTTTCACCACAGCCTTATGGGGCGCCATCCTTACCCTGATTTGTGATAAAGATAATCAGTTCTTAAACAATGCTAAGGAACTGGCCAAAGGTCACAAAACCAGAAAGTGTTACGGTCAGGATACAAAGCGTGCCGATTTGGATTTGGGATTCTCTGCACTTAGACACCACCTTGCATTCTTGATTTGGATCAGACCAGAGGATTCAGAATCTCTGTGTCTTGGTTCTCCTGTGGATAGAAACGTCTCCTATCTCTGCCTGGGATCTGTTTATCTCTAACTCCAAAACAGCTTCTTCCTGTTGGGGTGAACCATGTTCCTATTGCAAAGGCTCATCTCAGGACACTCTTTGTGAGACTAACCATGGTTGGGGGGCAGGAAGAGATGAGAACTTATTGGGTTCTATCATATTTATCATAGTATATGATGAGTATTTCCATAATTCTCATGTCAAATAATTACTTCTGCATTGCAGGTAGGGGCCGGGGTTTAGCTCAGTTGGTAGAGTGCTGCTCTGCACTGAGACCCTGGGTTTGATCCCAAGCACTGCAAAAAATGGGAGAAGGACCTGGCAGCCCACCCCGTAACAATCCTGAAACAACCAGCCACTGAAAACCCTATGAGCAGCAGAGAAGCACTGACATTGTGCTGGGCATGGCATGGTGTCAGGCAGGGTTTCAGTCTGTTGCACACAGGATGGCTATGAGTTGGACCCGACTTGAGGGCACCTAACAACACCACTTTGTAGACAGAGGACTGAAAACTGGAGAGGCCCAATCCCTTGCCCATGGCTGTAAGACTGAAGAAGGCAGAGCCACAACCCCAGCACAGACCTTTGCAGCTCAGAAAATGACAGGAAACCCACGTTTTCCCCACATCTTCACACTGGAAAGATGTATCACCTCTGGCGCTCTACACTCTGAATCTTTAGCAAGTCAAGATAGGAAAGAGATGGGACCAGGCTCCCATTTTCACAGGGAGACCTGCCAGGTAGACTTTATGGAAACAAACCCTTCACAATGTCTTCACAATAGAGAACAGCAGTGCTGGGGTCACAAAGTTTTAACCCGCCCTTGGGTGTTTCCTTTTTCTAGAGATGAGTGGCCTGATGACTACTTATGACTGCCTTCATCTCTCAATGGTCTGAAAACCGTAGGAGAAAATAAAAGGGAAAGATAAATAAGGACTTATTATATATTTACATATATTATGTATCATAAGTAGAAATATCTTCGGCTTATCTAAAGTAAAATAAGTTACATATCTACATATGTAATACCACATATTTACATATGTAATACTGTATATTCACATATGTAATTATGTTGCATATTTACATATGTAATTACATATTTACATATGCAATTACAGTGCATATTTACATATGTGTGTATATTATGTGTTTGCATATGTAACTAGATTACTTTTGTAATTATAGTATTGCTCTTTGAAGTTCATATTTGCAAATATAAATGTTTACAAATATAAATCATATTTATAAACACAGAAGCTCCTCAGTTCATCAGAGGGTTACATCCTGATTAACCCATTGTACATCGAAAATATCATAAGTCAACAGATGCACTTAATATGCCTAATTTACTGAACGTCCTAGCTTATCCTAGCCTACTGTTAACATACTCAGAACACTCACATTAGCTTACAGTTGGGCAAATCATCTAATGCAAAGACCATTTTATAATAAAGTGCTACATATCTCACATAGCTTACTGAATACTGTGTTGAAAGTGAAAAACAGAATTGGCTGTGTAGATGTATTTTCACATCATTATAAAGTAAAAAAAAAAAATCATAAGTCACCGGGTGTCATGGCTCCTTCCTGTAATCCTAGAAACTGGGGAGACTGAGGCAGGAAGATAGCAAGTTCAAGGCCAGAGGCTGTCTGCACAATTTAGTGAGCTCCATCTCAAAAATAAAAATAATAAAAGGGGCTGGTGGTGAAGCTCATGGGTAGAGCACTTGCCTGGCGTGTGTGAGGCTCTGGTTTCAACCCTTCAGTACCACAAAATAATATGGTAAGTCAAGGCTGTCTGCATAAACATAAATCATATTTATAAATACATTTGAGTATTATAATTTGTGTTATTGTAGTAACAAGTGCCACCAGTTAGTGGGCCCTCACCAGACACTGTGGTGAGCAAGGGCGTTAAACTCAACCTCTTAGTCCTGTAATAACAGCCCAGAGACAGGGAACATTACTTGCATTTTAAATGCAATGAGATTATACTGCAGAAGCTATACATTTCAGGTCCCAGTAAATCCCTTCCTAGCCCTGAGGACCATCCCCCCCCAACACACACACAAAGACAACAGGTACCAGCTCACCCAAGCACATGGAGGGCACATCCTGGGAGTCTCAGGGTCTCACACAGCTTAACCACCCCACTGTGGTCCAAGGGGTTCTGACTCAGGTCCAGCCCCCACAGAGTCTTACTGTGGGTGAAGACAGAACAGAGGTCCTCGCAGCAGGCACTGGTTAGTTCACATGCCTCCAACCTGCAACAAAAACACACATCTCCAGGAGCTAGAAAAGCAGCCGCTGGGTGGCAAAGGAGCTAGACATTCAGCCAAGTCTCACCCCCTGGCCTCTGAAGGTGGTTTTCACATCAGACTTTTCCTCTGTGGTAGAGATGATCACAACACCCCATTCTTCTCATGGCAAAGAGACTTTGCAGCTCATCCCACTGATAGTTATAGTCTGTTGTCCCAGCCCTTGAATCTGGGCTGAACTTTGGATGTAATAACCCAACAGAAGCCAGGTTACAGAAGTTCTGAGCCTACACCTCTGGTGCCTTGTATACTTCTTGATCTCTTGAACCCCAAAATGATGCTATGGGCTGAACCGTATCCCTCCAAAATATGGTAAGTTCAACTCCTAACTCCCAGTACTCAGAATGTGACTTGATTTGAAAAGGCAATTAAATGAAAAAGAGGACATTAGGGTGGGTTCTAGTCTGGCATACCTGGCATCCTCTCAAAAAGAAATTTCGGGCCACCAGGTGGGGTGGTGCATGCCTGTAATCCCAGCGGCTTGGGAGGTGGAGGCAGGAGGATCACAAGTTAGAGACCAGGGGCAGTCTGCGTAATGTAACGAGACCCTGTCTCAAAATGTAAAAAATGGGCTGGGGGTGCAGCTCAGTGGCCCAGAACTTGCAGACCTTGCAAGCACGAGGCCCTGGGTTCAACCCCCAGTACTGCAGGGGAAAAAAAAAAAAGAAGAAGAAGAAGAAAAAGAAACAGAAATTTTGGCTGGGCATGGTGGCACACCCCTGCAATTACAGCAACTCAGGAGGCAGAGGCAGGAGGATCGTAAGCTTGAGACCAGAGGCAGCCTGTGTAACTTAGCAAGACCCCGTCTCAATATATATATATTTAAAAAAGAAATTTAGGCATAAATGTTCATACAAGGAAGATGATATGAAGACCCTGAGAGAAGACAACCATCTATAAGCCAAGGAGAGGGGCCTGGAACAGATTCTTCTTCACCGCCCTCGGAAGAAACCAATCTTGCTGACACCTGGGTGTCACCCTTCCAGCCTCTAGAACTGTCAATCAATAAAGCTCTGTTGCCTGAGTCACTTGGTCCTTGACACACTGTTATGGTTGCCCAAGCAAATGAATGCAGCCCTCGTGTCCAGAAGCCCAGAATAACCAGTTACTGAAATGTGGTCTCCTGTCACTTGTCACCCCTAGCACCCAGTCAGCCCATCGGCCTCCATGCCTGATGGCAAAGTCAACCCACACCAGCCAATCCCCAATGTGACCAAACTTTGAGAGCATACCCAGGAGAAATTGGCCAGGATGAACTAAGTGCGTTCTTTTTTTTGTTTGTTTTCGTTTTGTGGTACTGGGGGTTGAACCCAGGGCCTCGTGCTTGCATGCTTTGCAAGTGCTGGACCACTGAGCTGCACCCTCAGCTCATTTTGTTTTTACACTTTTTTGAGACAGGGTCTCGCTAAGTTATGCAGACTACCTCTGGTCTCGAACTTGTGATCCTCCTGTCTCCACCTCCCGAGCCGCTGGGATTACAGGCGTGCGCCACCGCACCTGGCCAACAGTGTGTTCTTATTGTGCACAGCCTCAAGGTTTTGCAGGGGCTTATGTGACCACTTAGAAGGACCCGGCAACCCACTCCCAAAAAACAATCAGCCATTGAAAACCCTATGCATAGCAGAAAAGCACTGACAATACCGTTCCACCTGTTGTATGGAGGGTCACTATGAGTCAGACACTGACTCTACAGCACCTAACAACAACCATGTAACCACAGCTAACTGCTAGTTGCCCCTATGGCAGTGATTCTTTTTTCTTTCTGTCTGTCCATCCCCCATTTTTTGCCACCTGTGAAAACAAAGCCATGACCTTGACAACACCCACCCAAGATTCCTTAATCTGCATTCAGGGTGGATCAGAGCTTTACACAACAGCTTCACACCGGCGTCTTTTATCTCATTGCCTCCGATTCGCAGATTTCTCACGTGTTGATTGTTGGTAAGGACTGAAACCAGGTCTTGACAGCCACCAGCAGTGAATGAACATTTTAGCAAACTGCAAAAGAACAATCATGATACAGTGGTTTTCCACCTCCTTATCTACAGGGAATGTAGAGACCCCAGTGGATGTCTGGAATTAAAGAGAGTACCAAAGCCCATATATACCATGTTTTCATGGATATAGCCATATCCATCATAAAGTTTTATTTATAAATTGGACATAGAGATTAGCAATAATAAACAAAAAATGTTATTGTTGTTGGGTGCCATCGAGTTGGTGTCTGATTCATAGCAACCCTACATACAACAGATGAAACACTATTGTCAGTGCTTCTCAGCTCTTCATAGGGTTTTCAATGGTGGATTGAGTTTTGGGAGTGGGTTGCTGTGTCCTTCTCCCAAGCCTACAGCACCTGGTGTTCCCAGGCGGTCTCCCATCCAAGTACTAACCAGACCCGACCCTGCTTAGCTTCTGAGATCTGACGCCACAATGATACAGGTACTTCTGTATGGGAGGCAATCCTTAGAGTTGCCTTTAGTGGGGATCCGATGGTAGGAAACTTAAGTTTTTCTTTGTTCGAAATACATTTTCGGTGCTCATTCTTGATGATTTTTGTTGGTTATAAAATTCTGAATAAATTAGCCACACATGATGGCACATGCCTGTAATGCCAGCACTCCGGGGGGCTGAGGCAGGAGGATATCAAGTTTGAGGTCAGCCTAGGCTACGGCTCGAGACCTGTCTCAAAACAAAACAAAATAGAACAAAACAAAACTCCAGGTTGATAATCCTCCCTCCCCTCGGCATCCTGAATACCCCTTCCCACTGCCTCGGGTGTCCATTGCAATTGTTCATCTAGCTCTGCTGCCCTCACTTCTTATGACTCTCCTACTTCCCCTTCAGATGTTGAAAGATCATCTTCCCATCTGCTGTCTGTCTCTTTCTCCTGTATTTATCTGACTGGTAACTTATTGGGATGCTTGAATCTGCACTGGAATCTCTCGTCAAGTACGAGAAAAATTTAACCTTTCTTCTTACAATAGTTTCTCCCTCTGGGACTCTCATCAAATGTGTTAGAACTCTTTATCCTATCTTCTGATACTTCTGATTAATGTCTTTTATAGTTGACACATTTTTCTCTTTTCATGCTGCCTTCTGGATAAATATGCACTACCCTCAGTTTTACTAACATTTTCTTTAATTATGTCTAATCAACTGCTCATACCTATAGCTGTATCACCCTGACATCTGATCCCATCAGATTTCAGAAGCTCAGCACAGTAGGATCTGGTTACTCCTTGGATAGGAGACTGCCTGGGAATACAGGGTGCTGTATCCTTGGGATAAGGACCTGGCAGCCTATTCCCCGCCCCCCCCAAAAAAAAAGACAAAACAAAAAAACCCACAACAATCAGCCATTGAAAACCCTATGAATAGCAGAGAAGTACTGATACAGCGCCTTGCATAGCACAGTGTTAGGTACTGTTTCAACTGTTCTACATAGAGTCGCTATGAGTCGGACCTGACTCAATGGCACCTAATAACAACAACAACAACAATCTACTGCTCAACTCACCTATTAAATTCAGCCAATGAGTAGATTTTGTGTCTTTTGATAGTAAATTTGAACTTGTAATGGTTGGGATAAAATTAAACTTCTGGTAAGCATAGTAAAACATTTAGAATGAAAAAATTCTTAATTATGATTTCTAGATGTTCCATTCCATTTTATTTCAATTTAATTTTATGACTTCCTTTCCCCTAAGAATTTCAACTTGTTCTTTGTCTTTAAACATAGTAATTATAACTGATTTATAGATAAGTCTGGCCACTCAAGTGTCTGACATTTGGCTTGTTATTGCTCATTGTACTGTATTTCCTCATAGTTTAGGTTATTTTAACCATGTGGAATTTATTGACCTTGAAAGGCAATTTTAGATACAAATGGAGAGCAAAGATCATGTAATCCTGTTATTTACCTGTAGAGAGGATTTCCACCTCCACCTTTCAGTGATCTACTCAATACAAGTTTAAAGTTGTGTCAGGTGCCATCAAGTTGGGTCCGACTCACACCAACCCTTATAGGGTTTTCAATGGCTGATTATTTCAGGATTGTTTTCAAGAATGGATTGCCACATCCCTCTCCCATTTTTGCAGCACTGGGTATCGAACCCAGGTCCTCAGAGAGTGCAGAGTAGACGCTCTACCAAGTGAGCTAAACCCCAACTATTACTATTTTAAAATACATCCTAAGGATTTTCAGACCCCAGGTGATCTATACTTAGACTATGTAGAACATTTCTAGATACTCTTAATGTTTTCTTTCCTAGCAGTGATGGGAATCACAGATTTTTAATGCTTTTTAAAAAATATTGTATCTGACATTTTTAGTGGTTCTCACTTCCAAAGACTGATCCAGCCTAAGCCACCAAGAGGAGAAAACGGAAAACATCTTACTCATTTATTTACATTATTTAGCCTACTCTTCCAGTAGGGACCATAAAGTTTTAAACTCTGAGATTTCTTAAGGGTAAAATTATTCTCCAACAGTCCCCACAAGTCTCTAGATGTTTCAGGGAAAGAGACACTCAATCATGGAATATGAACACAATTGGTAAATCCGAAACAATAACAATGACTGCAAAATGTTACCCAAATATTTCTCAATTTTATAACACAAAGCTAAATGTTTTTACTATCACCCTTCCTGCCCTTCTTTTTACCACCCCTTATTCTTTCTGAAGTAGCCCTTGTTTTACCCACGTTAATTTTCACATGTATTTCTCAGTCTCCTGCCTCCATATTTTTACCCTTCCACCTGGAATTTTGGTTCTATTTTTCTACCTGAAAAAATTCATTCATCTTGTTGCACACATGCCAAACATCTCAGCCATAAAAGCATCCCTCAGCCCAAACTCATAATTCCTTTTTCTCTTCCATCTTTATGCGTATGCTCCACTGACAGGCCATCTGTCACACACTAAGCCCGGGACGCAGAAGCCAAGACATAGGAACATGTCTGCAGGAATCTGAATCCAGTGTTTCCAACTTCTATATTTTCAGGCACAGATGCTGTGGCCTCCTAGACAGGAAGCCTGGGTCTCTCACATCAGCCTGAAGGAAACTCACCACAGTGACTCCAAGAGACAGTCTGGGTGTCTCAGGGCCTCACAGAGAATCTTCAGTCCTTCATCCCTCAGGGCATTGGCGCTGAGATCCAGACACCTCAGGGTTTTGTTACTCAGAAGAACTTCAGAGAGGTACTGACAGCAATGCTCATTGAGGGAGCAGTAAGCCATCCTGTAGGGACGAAATGTGGGGAAACCGAAGGGAATGGAGGGGGAAATGATATTCAGACAGCGTCACTTCACTTCACACTACAGGTAACACTTCTACACCCATATGTACAAAATCCCCAAGTGAGACCGTGAACTTCTGGCTTATCTGAAAACATCTCCCTTTCTCCTTGCTCCCATGATGCCTCTCTTGAGGGATTTGAAAATAAAACTGTCAAAGTAATCCATAAGAAAATCCAAAGAATCCATAAGAAAATATAAAAAAATAAGAAAATAAGATAGCACAGTGAATACCCTAAGAGTAAAATTTTAGCTCTAATTCTGTATTTCATACTGCCTCTGGATGAGGGCTTTTACCTCCTGAGATTTCTCTCTCATGGATTAGTAAAATCTATTTTGGAAGATCTCCAACTTCTTCAATTCTATTATTCTTTAAAATCATAACAGGGTCACGACTTCTTAAAAAGGATCCATGCTCACTTCGGAAAATGTATGAGGTACAGAAAAATATAAACCAGAGGTGGCAAGCTGGTGACAGATGAACCACATATGATCTACAGATATTTAAATTTTCCGGCATTTTATACTCAACTTAATTAATATCCAACATTTAGATACAAATAAAATTTTATGTAAAATCCCAGTTCTCAGCTTCTGTTGAGAATTGGGGTGTCCAGTGACACTGAGCCCATATGCCATATGGAAACCCAATGGGCTCAGGTAGGAGGAACAGCTGTTTCCTACAGATGGGGCGCATGGCCACATCTACCAAGGCTCCCCAGCTTGACTCCTTCATCAACCTAAATTTCCTGGGTCTTCCAGGGATTTGTGGCTTTGAGATCTACTATAAAACCCTAGCTGTTAAGGTACATGACATCATATCTTGTTCCTGACTGTTAAAAATTATATTTGGAACACACACATATACACGTATACATTACACATACATACACACACAAAGGATTCCAAAAAATGCATACACATTTCAAGGAAGGAAATCACACACAACACCCTGCATCTCAAATTTATCACAAATGTGTGCCAACATTGGGTGTGGTGGAGGTTCTGTCGCACACTCACGTCTCCATTGTCCTTGTACCTCCACAATGTCCTTGAATTTCAAATACCACTTCAGAATGGTCTGGTGCCCCTTGAAGGACAACTGTGCTTCCACCACTTTCTTTGACTGTCCTGCCTGTCACGTGTGGTGCTAGTATTCATTTGATTAATGTCATCTTTTGAGTGGATGTCATACTACACATTGCTACAGTAATTCAACTTTGAAAAATAATACACAGATATCGTAACAGGTGTATATATTTCTGGCACCTCCAGTATATATACATATATGGACTGTGATTTAAAAATATGTGAATGTTTAAATAAAGAATTTATTACAGTAAAAGACACATTGCCATTATTGTTGTTGTTGTTAGGTGTGGTCAAGTTGAGTCCAACTTATAAGAAGAGGAGGAGGAGCAGCAGCAGCAAGAGAAATAAAAACAGGAGGAGGAAGAGAAGGAGGAGGAGGAGGAGGGGTGGAGGAGAAGAGGAGGAGGATGTGGTGTGGTGGTGGAGGAGGAGCAAGAGAAAGAATGGTCTGGTGCCCCTTGAAGGACAACTGTGCTTCCACCACTTTCTTTGACTGTCCTGCCTGTCACGTGTGGTGCTAGTATTCATTTGATTAATGTCATCTTTTGAGTGGATGTCATACTACACATTGCTAGTTAGAACAGTTATAGGGCAAGATGTCTACAGCCTTCTTGCTCTCATTTAATATTGAAAGTGTGTATCTTGCAGTTGTGAGATGAGTGGTTAGACTCACCTGGAAGAAATTAGGGTCCATAGAACACAGAGAAGGAAGACGGATGGGTTAGTGTGCTAAGGGGCCAAGTGATTACCTATCTTCATTTTATATATTATTCTCATATATATTTCTAAAATGAGTTTTTACACGTTTCTTTGTAAGAAATTACATAAGGCCACATGGAAATAATTGCCTATGTTAATAAATATCCAGATATAAAATATACAATTAAAGCTAGATAAGTGGAAAGTTAATAGAAAGGATTTATCTAATTAAGTCTTACCAACATAACTAAACATTGATTTCTAGTGAATTTGCTTAATTTTGATGTTAGATCTTTAATACACTAAAAGTAACTCATAAAGTATATCCAACATAACACTTACAGTATGTGAGCATTTCTGATTCCCAGTTAGTAAAAAGCACAACCATCATCCTCACCACTGCCACTGCCTCCTCTTCTTCCTCCTCTGCCGCCTCTTCTTCTTTGCTATTCATAGGGCTTTCAATGGCTGATTCTTTTTTGGGAGTGGGTGGCTGGGTCCTTCTCCCAAGCCTACAGCACCTGGTGTTCCAAGGCGGTCTCCCATTCAAGTACTAACCAGGCCTGACCCTGCTTAGCTTCTGATGGGATCAGATGCCAGAGTGCTATGGCTGCAGGCTAAATCGTCTCTAGATTACATATAATACATAACACAGTGTACATGCTATGTTAATAGTTGTTATACTGCAGCCGGGCGCAGTGGTTTATGCCTGTAATCCCAGCGGCTTGGGAGGAGGAGGCAGGAGGATCGCAAGTTCAAGACCAGACGCAGTCTGTGTAATTTAGTGAGACCCTGTCTCAAAAAGTAAAAAAAGTGGGCTGGGGCACAGCTCAGTGGTCCAGCATTTGCAAAGCATGCAGGCATGAGGCCCTGGGTACAACCCTCAGTACTTAAAAAAAAAATAGTTGTTATACTGCATTGTTCGGGGGATAATGACAAAGAAAAAATCTGCTGGTGCTCAGCACAATTTTTGTCTGAGTATTTTTGTCCCATGATTATTTAATCTGTGGACATGGAACTGTGGATAAAAGAGAGCTGACTGTATGTCATCTCACTTGATACTCCTAAGACTCATGGGACAGTGTTGTTTTTCATCCCTCTGTTTTCAGAAGAGCAACCTGAAGCTGGCCTACAGCCATACCACTGTGGCGGCCAATCTCATGTGATCTCAGAAGCTAAGCAGGGTCAGGCCTTGTTAGTCCTTGGATGGGAGACCACCTGAAAATACTGGATGCTGTAGGCTTGGCGGAAGGACCCAGCAGCCCACTCCCAAAACAATCAGTCATTGAAAACCCTAGGAATAGCAGAGAAGCAATGACATAGTGCTGGGCAGGACCCAGTGTCAGGGAGTGTTTCTGTTGTACACAGGGTTGCTGTGAGTCGGACCCGACTTGATGGCACCTAACGACAACAAGTTGAAGCTGAGAGAGGTTGAATAACTTGCTTGAGAGGACAGCATATCAGTGAGAAACCCACGAAGGGAACTCAAGATTCTGTGACTTCTAAATTCATGCTTTGAAACCTTCTGTGTATGCCTCCACCCATGGGTAAACTTCAGTCAACAAGTACAAGTTCCAACCACTGCTGTGGCTCTCCATAGTGGCCCCTCCTGATGCCCACTTACACCAAGGACACCAGCGAGCAGTCTGGGTGGCCCAGGGCTGTGCACAGCATGGGAAGTCCTTCATCCAGCTTGTTGTAGGTTAAGTTAAGGTGCTTCAGCTTCTTGCTGCCCATCAGGACCGAGGCGAAGCCATCACAATCCTCAGATGAGAGCCCACAGCCCACCACTCTGTAGGGAAGGGAGAACACCACATTCTGTTGTTTCTGTTTCTTTGCCATATTCTTCTCAATAATCCTACAAGGGGCAGGAACCTCGCTGGCCCCCTGACATTGTTCTTCTTTCTTTCTTTTTCTTTCTTTCTTTCTTTGATACTGGAGAGTTGAACCCTGGGCTTCACACATGCTTTTGCAAGTACTCTACCACTGAGCTGCACCCCCAGCCCATTTTTTCCCTTTTTATCTTGAGACAGGGTCTCACTAAGTTACACAGGCTGCGTCTGTCCTTGAACATGTAAACCTCCTACCTCTGCCTCCTGAGTTGCTGGGATTATAGGCATGGGTTGCAGGCCTGGCTCCCTTCACATTGTTTGCGTGTTGGTTTGTTTTCTGCAGTTCTGGGGAGCTGACCCCTGAGCTTTACACTTACTTTCTGAGTGTTCTACCACTGGGATGCCCCTCCAGCACCTTTTTTCCTTTTTCCCTTGAGACAGGGTCTCAGTAACTTACACAGGCTGCCTCTGGCCTCGAACTTGCAATCCTCCTTCCTCAGCCTCCCTAGTCACTGGGATTACAGGTGTGTGCCACCGTGCCTGGCTACCTTGACATTGCTCTTGACCACCATCAACCTGTTATCTATACAATGACAGACGACCTGAGACATGTGCAGACTCAGTTATGTCCATACTTGGCTCAGCCTCCCCAGGTGGCTTCTCTCACCTTGCCTGGGCAGAAGCCCAAAGTATCTGACAGGACCCACAGGGTCCCTATCCCTTTTCCAAGGCCCGTGTCCCCACTACACTGGCTATTTTCGGTTGCTTGACCACACCAGGTTTTATTCTTTCAGGTATTCAAGTTTGCTGTTCCCCCAAACTCATTCCCCACCAACTCCTGTACCCCACTTTGGTACTTGTTCACCCTGGGTGGAGCACTCTTTCCCTAGTTGTTCAGTAGACAGGTCTTTATCATTCAGGTCTTTGTGTAGTGATACCTCCTCTAAGAACATTCTAGAGAGAAGCTGCCAGAGGTTTGAATGAGCAGTGAAAACAATTGGCTAAAGTAAGCCACACAAAAGACTGCATATTGTATGATTCAATTTATACAAGATGTACTGTTGTTGTTGTTGTTGTTAGGTGTTTTCGACTTGAATCCAACTCATAGAGACCCTGTGTACAACAGAACAAAACACTCCCTGACATTGTGCCATGCCCGGCACCTATGTCAGTGCTTCTCTGCTATTCATCGGGCTTACAATGGTTGATTGTTTGGGGATTGTTTCGAGAGTGGGTTGCCAGGTCCTTCTCCCATTTTTGTGGGCTGGGAATCCAACTCAGGGCTTCAGAGTGCGCAAAACAGCACTCTACCAACAAAGCTAAACCCCAGTCCCTAATGAGATGTGTTGCTGTTGCTGTTGCTGTTGTTGTTGTTCGGTGTCATCAAATCATGCCCAACTCATGGAGACCCTCACAGGGTTCTCAATGGCTGTTTGGGGATTGTTTTGGGAGTGGACTTCCACATCCTTCTCCCATTTTTGCAGGGCTGGGGATCGAACCTGGGTTCTCAGAAAGTGTGGAGAAACACTGGACCAACTGAGCTAAACCCCAGCCCCTTAGAAGATGTGTAGAATGGGAAAACCTATCAATACTGAAAGTATAAGTGGTTCCCCGGGGACAAGAGAGACAAGGTAATGAGAGTAGATGTTAATGGGTATGTTTTTTTCCTTCTCAGGTAAGGCAAACATTCTAAAATTAGGTATTTGTAGTGGCTATACATCTTTGTGAATATGTATTAAGACCACTATATTGTATCATGCAAAATTTTTGTGTTATATGTATTATATCTCAATAAATCTGTTATTAAAAATGGATTTGGCCTTTGTGCCCTTGGTCCGTGGGAAACCAGTGAAATGGTAAAGAGCGGTAAGAAGAAGCAGATGTAGGCTGGGCATGGTGGCACATGCCTGTCATCCCAGCGACTCGGGAGGTGGAGGCAAGAGGATCACAAGTTCAAGGCCAGAGGCAGCCTACGTAACTTAGCAAGACCCTGTCCCAAAATAAAAAGTAAAAAACTGGCTGGTGCTTCGGCGCCATGGGTTTAGTACCCAGAACTTTAAAAGAAAAAAAAAAGCACATGAATGTGTGGCTATCAAAGAAAGAGATACTAGAGGGATTCCTTAGTCAATTGAACACAATATTTGAAGTACAATACACATACAGACTGTGCACAAATAAGTGCTGACCAATAACTTGTGAATTTAATCCCCTTCTGTTATGAGTAGCCACGTGAAGAGACCACACCCATTTCCTCCTTTCCTGTCACTATCCTATCAAAAGTGATCAGTGTTCTAACCTCTGACACCATAGTTGGCCCATCTTTGAACTTCATACCAGTAAAACTGTGATATTCTTTTTAGCTGGACTCATTTTCACCAACAATACCTGAGATTCCCCCCAATTTTTACCTATGGCTGTAGAGTGTATTCATTTTCATGGGATATATATATATATATATATATATGTGTGTATATATATATATATATATATATATATATATATATATATATATATGGCTTTTAAGTTACTATCAGTAGGAACTTCCATTTCTCAGGATCTGTGAATACCTGCCATGAATGTTTTAGTGCCCATCTTTCAGCAAGTGGGATCACTTAACTATTGAATGTACAAACCTAAGAATGGGCTTTCTGGGCCACAGGGCATGCCAGAATCCACGATAGCTAAATAGAAGCAGGTAGTTTTTCAAAAGCGATTGTACTCATTTAGAAACTAACTTCCACATTCCATGATCAATTTCCAGGAGGCTGAGTCTGCACATGAATAATAGAAAATAAGGGCAAAAGGACACATATTTAACACTGAACAGTACTCTCTGAATCTAGGTCAGTGAGCACAGTAAACAGGAAGACTTACACAAGCTTTTCTATGTTGCACGTTGGGTGGTTCAAGGCATTGCAGAGCAACGTCACATCGTCACGGGAGAGGTCTATGTGGTTGAGTTCCAAGTGTTTCAAATTCGGGTTACTAATGAACATATCAAAGAAAAACCAGCTCTCCCCATAAAAGGTGACATCTTTTATCCTGCAAAGAGAAAGAAAATTTTGCATGAGTTTCACCCGTAAAGCCTGGGAGCACAGCCTGAGACCTGTCTTTGATCAGCTTTTACAACCCATAGTGAATTCAGACTCTCATTTTACAACGCAGGTAAGGGATAGGGACATGGATAGGTACAAGACTTGCCCAGCATGCACAAAGCCCTGGCTTTGATCCCCCGTGCTGAAAATAAACAACCCAATTATGCAGCTCAGTGGTTCTCAGACTGGGTGATTTTCTTCCCACAAGGGACACTGGGAAACATTTGGAGAGGTTGTCGGTTGCCACAGCTACAGGAAGCTAGTGGCGTCTAAAGAGGAGAGCCCAGAGATGCTCCCCAACATCATACAATATGGGGGACAGCCCCCCAATAAAGAATGGATTGCAAGAAATGTCAGTGGTATTGAGCAAAAGGCTCTGGCCTAGACAGGAAGTCTTGGCTTATGTGGTTAGCCTCCACCAGAAGCTAGTGGAGAGACTAATTTGTTATTTCTGAAAAAACGAGCCATTGAAAACCCTATGAGGGTCACTGTGAGTCGGAGCCCACTCAAGGCACCTAACAGCAGCGGCACAAGATGTAATGGAGTCAATGTTGACCTTCAACTTACTGAAGGATTTGAAGGAAACAGTTGGGCTGCTTCAGCTGATTGCACAGGGTTATATAGGCTGACCCGCTGAGGCAACAGTCTTTCACCCGAAGCTCTTGCAGGTGCTCATTCCTTGTGAGCACAGAGCATATTTGGTGCCACCAGACGAGGTTGTGATTTAATCTGTAACAAAGGAGAAAGGAAGGTTTTCCGTGCTTGAAGAGTCAGCTCAAGCCATTCACAGCGCATAAACATACAATTTTTTTTTTCCTGAACAGAACATATCTGACTCAGACCCTCCCTCAGGCAGGGAGAACAAGATCAGTCAGGTAAATTCACCGCATATTAGATATCCTCAACCAGCATGTTTGGCAACATTGGTAGGCATTTCTGGTTTTCACTACTTGAGAGAAGTATGCTTCTGATATCTAGTGGGTAGAGGCCAGGGATGTTCCTACGCATCTTATAATTCACAGGACAGCTCACCACGACAATGGGATAGACTTCATAGGCATCAGTTATGCCTATGTTGAGAAGCCCTACCTTACATCCAGTCCTGGTAGTTTTACAATAGAAGGTGAGGCAGGATGTCAGAAGTCATTAAGTCAAAGTCTGGAGCAAGATTTCCTGGGCTCAAACATAGCCTCGCCATTTCCTACCTATATAAATCTTAGACAACTTACTTGACTTCTCTGCCTAGTATCCTCACCTGTAACATAATGATAGAATTTGCCTCCTAATATTTAAGATTATGCAGTGAGTCAAAGTTTGTAAAAATTTTTGAATAAGTTTTAAAAGGTACTTTGCAACTGGGAGGCCAAGGAGGAGTCTGAGTGTAGTGCTAGGGCAGTGACATAAATATCAAAGATAGGTACTTAGTAGGAAACATGCGTGAGAAGGATTGTCACACTCCAGCCCCACATTACAGTTGTTAATATTAGTGTTGCTTTGGTAACAAGGCCACTGCAGCTAAGAAGGGGTGAGTCTCATGGACAAGCTCCTCAAGAGTCACCCTAGATCACACACTGTACATATAACCTGCAGCCACACCACTGTGGTGTCCAGCTTCCGATCCCGTCAGATCTCGGAAGCTAAGCAGGGTCACGCCTGGTTAGTCCTTGGATGGGAGACCGCCTGGGAACACCAGGTGCTGTAGGCTTGGGAGAAGGACCCAGCAACCCACTCCCACCAAAAAATCAGCCACTGAAACCTCTATGAATAGCAGAGAAGCACTGACATTAGTGTTTCACCTGTTGTACAGAGGGTCGCTATGAGTCGGGCGCCAACTTGATGGCACCTTAACAACAACAACACATGCACCAAATCATCTCACTGAACCCCATAAATATGCATGATTAAGAATCAATAAAAATAACCCATTAAACAAAATAATGTGTATCTTTAAAACAGTCAGTCCAGGGCTCAAGAGGGGGCATCCTTGACAAAAAAGATGAGATTCTAACCAGGATCATGGTATAAATACCCCACCAGCAAAGCCCACGGAGTATATGACAGATTCTGAAAATGGGACAGAAAGGAAGTTACTGGATAGACTCACTCAAAGGTCAGTGCTTTCTCTTCTGTAAAGACATTTTGGACCGATAGCCAGAACTTCTGCAAGCCAGAACAGCGTTTTAAGCAGTAGGCAGACACGAGCAAGTCTGAGATGTCAGTAATATCAAGTTTAACTTCTCGCATCAAGTCCATTGCCTGCTCCACGAACACTTCATCCTGCATCTCAAAGAGACAGTAGAACAATCTCATAGCGTACTGCTCTCCCTCGAGATCGTCATGGCCGCCTAAGCCTTCCAGGCACTGCTGACATTCCTCCTTTACCTCATGGGCCAGTTGAAAACCAAAAAACGCACCCAGCTTTTGCTGTTCATTTTCATGTAAGAGGCCAAATATGAAACACCCCAAGAAAATCCAACGGGGGTTCACTTTCTTCAAAAAGGTCTTCAGGAGGGCCGTGATACCTCCCACAGCTGGGTTTGGGTGGTCTCTGTGGCTCTTGACGAAATAAAACATGGCGGCGCAGAACTCCAGCAAAGACACGTGGAGGAAGGCGTAGGAGTCCGGGGACTCCCTGCTCCGCACAAGGACCTTCTTGTCCAGCAACGCAGGGATGTTAGAGTCCATGATCCCGTTTCTCCTGAGGGCCTCCTGGCTGAATGTGAACGTGTCTGTCCACATGCCCTCCGCGGCCAGGGAGCACAGGCTCTGCAGCTGGCCTTGGCTCTGCCGATTTGGACACCTGGCGCCCTTGGGCGTGAACAAGTTGAAGATGAAGGCGGCATACAGGGAGGTGGTGCGGCGGCAGGTGGGCCCCAGGTCTCTCCCCCTTTCCATCTCTTGCTTTAGACATGTGCACGCTATCCAGCAAAGCATGGGGATTCCGCACAAGCTGAACAGCTGCACATTGTCCCTCACAAAGCCGAAGGCCTCCAGACCCCTATTCCTATCTTGAAACAAGTTGCAGAAATACAGCTTCCTCATGCTCTCGTTGAACCCCTTGAGAAATTTGATTTCCAGACACCCCAGTTTATCCTCCAGCTCCTGGGGGTGCTCGGGCGTCGTAGAGATGAGCAGGAAGGCCTCCGGGAGCATCTTCCTCTTCAGCAAACTGCTCAAGAGCACCTTGGTTGGCAGTTTCTCCATGCAGTCAGGGCACAGCTCCGACTCTGGCTCGTTCAAATCGCATTTCAGCTCTTCGAAGCTGTCAATGACGAACAACAGTTTCTCCGGTTGGGAGACAATGTTTTCTAAGGTAGTGGAGGAGTTAGGCCAGGCTCTGGAGATCAGCTCAGCTAGGCTCGTGGCCGTCAGGTGCCTTATTTCTCGGCAGCAGAAGTAGAAGATGTACGCGAATTTATCCTGGAAGATGCCGCCCTCTGACCAGGCCAGCATTAACTTTATGAGGAGCGTGGTTTTTCCAACTCCGGATTGTCCTTGAAGGAACACTGTGCGTACTTCCTCCCCAGTCATCTTTGAAATAAAGAGGCGGTCCAAATAGTCACGTTCTTCTGGGGTGACTCTGTAGTCAAAGAAATCTTGAAGCTTTGTGATGGATTCTTTGCCCCACAGAGTGAGGAATTTTTCTTTTATGTGAGCTTGATACATCTTTGTGTGTCCTGGGTCAGTGAGCAGAAGAGAAAAATAAACCCATCACATACCAGAGTTAAATATTCATACCTATATGCTTTGACCCTGACATTTTAACGCTCAGACCATAATCTTATCAGGCGCCCATAAACTGTGGCCACGGGCTAAAGTTGGTCAACAGTCTGCTTCTATAAGTCAAGTTTCATTGTTGTTGTTGTGTGCCATCGAGTCACGTCTGACTCATAGTGACCCTCCAAGGCTTTTCAATGGCTAATTGTTTTAGGATTGCCTCAGGAGTGGATCACCACATCCTTCTCCAATTTTTGTGGTGCTGGGAACCTAACTCGGGACTTCAGAGACTGCAGAGCGGTGCTCTACCAACTGAGCTAAATCCCAGCCCCCAAGTTTCATTAGAACTTGGGAACACCTTTCATTTCTGTGCTGTACCCAAATGGATGCTCTCCTGGTACAGCAGCAAAGCAAAGGAGTTGTGATGGAGACTATGTGGCCCAGAAAGTCTAAAACATCAACTATCTGGCTCTCTACTGAAAAAGTTTCCAACTCCTCCTCCTCTCGACAGATGGGCATGTGCATGCATGTGTGCACAAAAGCACCATTACTCACTGCTGCCATAACAGCACAAAACTGGAAGAGATCTATATGACTATCCACAAAGACCAGACACGTCATTTATGCAGCCATGCACTATCACACAGATATTAAAATTATGGAATAATCTATGGGGTTGAAGAACCAGATGGTGGCTACAGTGTGTACCCATTTGTGTGAACAAGGGAGTGAGGTACAGATAAAGGTTTTGTGTGTGTGTGCTGTATCTGAAAGTCTACATAAGAATCTGACCAGCTGGATGCAGTGGCACACATCTGTCATCCCAGTGACTCGGGAGGCAGAGGCAGGAGGATCACAAGTTTGAGGCGAGAGGCAGCCTGTGTAATTTAGCAAGACCCTGTCTCAAGATAAAACATAAAAAAGGGGGTTGGGGGCCTAGCTAAAGTGTTAGAGCGCTTACAAAGAGTGCGTGAGGTCCTGGGTTCAGCACCCCACTACTGCAAAAAATAAAAGAATAAAAAGGATTGGGCATTAGCACTTGCCTTCTAGAAAGGAAACTTGGTGCTGCAGACATGTTAGTGTGGCCCCTAGGATCCAACCATTTTTATCCTAGTGAACTCACCTTCTTGTACTTTCAAGTGAAAAATGTTAAAGAAATCCCATGAAACAAAAGCCAAACAATTAGAACAGCAGCAAAGTTCCTATGCATCCCATAGTCACTTGCAACTAAGATTCAGGGTGCAGGCCAATCCCTGCAATTTACATATGCTCTTATGAGGCTAGAAGGCAGAAGACTGATAACATTAAATTCAGATGTTCAATAAAGTAGAAGACAGGGTGGGCATTCAAAAAAAGAATGGAGAGCTATGGAAAGCAAAGGCAAATTGCATAATAAAATATGTTAACTGAATTTAAGAAATCAATAGGTGGGTTTATCAGATCAGAAATAGCTGAATAGGGAACGGAGGGAATAGGAAAATAGAAACAAATATGCAGACTAATGCACAGAGACAAACAGATAAGAAATATAGGAAAAAGAGGCATGTGACACAGTTGTCATATGTGTGTATCTCATAATACATATACTTGAAGTATATGTACTTCAAGTACATATGTATTTGTATGTACATGTATGTACATATGTACATATGTATATGTACTTAAAGTATATGTACCAGAAAATGATGAAAAAATATGGGACAGGAACATTTAAGTGGATAATGGCTGGGACTGTGAGCTGAAGAATGATGTTGAGCCACAGATACAAGAAAACAAGGGGATCCCAGGCAGGATGCGTTCACACACACACACACACACACACACACACACACACACCCCTCGGCACATCACAGTAAGACAGTGAAACATCAAAAACAAAGAAATCTAATATCAGAAGAGCTGTCTCCTGCCATTCCTATCTTAAATATGCAAAGTAACAGTAACACCTCATGCCAGGATAACATAAATGTGACTCTTCAAACCATATTGCTTATAGATCATAGCTTCTCTGTCATATACTTTTGCTCATTAAAATACATGCCTACAAACATGACAATGACTTAGAAATCTTGTTTTGCACTGTGATGGCTGTTTGGAACATGTACATGGTTACGCCTGTTAATCTCTGTTCATTGTGTAAATCTACCGCAGGCATTATTTGCTGCTGTTTCTGGGCCAAGTACCACGTGCTACCCCTACATCTTGGAAAGAGTTTCTGGATTGGATGCAAGTTCTCAGCCTAGGATAAAACTGATGGTGTCACAGATCAGGTATGATCCAAGTTAGGGCAAAATATTCACCTATGTTTGACCACAGCCCCGAGTGTAAATGAAGCTGTTTCCTACCAACAAGGATAATATTTTCCCATAGCACCTTCTGGTCTGATTGTTCAATAGTCATCTCCAGCTTTTGAATTATGGAGCTGGAGATGACTATTGAATACACCATGGACTGCCTAAAGAACCAAAAGATCTGTCCTAGAAGAAGTGCAACCAGATTGTTCCTTGGAAGCAAGGATGGCTAGAGTGCATCTTACATATTTTGAACGTGTAGTCAGGAGAGACCAATCCCTGGAGAAAAACATCATGTTTGGGAGAGTGGCAGGTCAACAACAACAAAAAAAGGAAAACCCTCCACCAAATGGATTGACACAGTGTCTGCAACAATAGGCTTAAACATAAATAAGATTGTGGCCTGGCACAGAATCAGAGTGTTTCAATCTACTATACATAGGGTCACTATGAATAGGACCCGACTTGACAGCACTTAACAACAACAACGTTTGACCACATCCCCAAGCATAAATGAACCTGTTTCCTACCAACAAGGATAATATTTTCACATAGCACTTTCTGGTCTGGTTGTAGACAGACATATAGATCATTTACTAAAACTATAACATGATCCTCATCATAAGCAGCTTTGTCCCCATCCCAAAGACCCACTCACCAGTACTCTCTCTCACGGCCTTCTCACAGAGATCGTTTCTACCAATCTCGCAAAAGATGCTAAGGGTCATATCCCATGCTTGCTGCTCTTCATAATGCTTGATAAGTAGGTTGGCAAGGTCTTCCCGAGATGCTTTCTTTACTTCAATCCAGGGGATTTGCTTGAGTCCTCGTTCTAAGGTCTCCTCCTTCAGGAGCTCCTTAAATTTCATGAACTCCTTTTTACTGAGCTCCCCCAGGTACCACATAAGGCCAAAATCCGAAAAGAAAGACGATGCCATCTTGCCCAGGGCAAAAAAATCAGTCTTCAGAGAGACAGCTACCACAAACAAGAAACAAATGGAACTGTGGAAAATTTAGGGAGACATTAAGTTATACAAAAGCATGGATTAAGGCCACTAACGTCTTGCACAGTGTTTTGCTTATTCTGGTTCGGGGTAAAGACAGATCTCATCTTTCCTTGAAATGGCCAAAGGGACCATGATGCCAAGAAAACTCAATGTAAGTGGGGTTTAGCACCTGACAAAATTACTTCCAGTCCCAACTCTGATGATGTGGGCAGCATAACAAAATATTTTCAATGTTAGTATCCAGAAAAGCATTCACAATAAAGGTATACAGATATATTGCAGGTATAAACCAACCTTAAAAACAAAACATTTCCGGGGTGCCAAAGAGTGTATGCACATGTTGAGAGATGTTATCTATGCATTATTTTGAAGTTGAATTGAATTGTGGTAGCAACATGCAGCATGACATCAGCTCAAAGGATGGATTTCATCAAATGAATGCTGGTGCCACCAAGCACACAGTGCATTCTTGAAACAGCAAAATGGGCCATTCTTGTCTTAAGATGTGTATACATTTTTTTGGTATGCTCTGTGTGTATGGCAAAACTGTAAGGAAGACTTAACATCATTGTAGTATCTAAGGTATTTAATTTTACAGCAAAAGCATGATGACAGGTAAGGAGGATCTTCACCAGAAGATAATAGACCGTGAGTAACATACAGAATCTCATCCAAAGGTATGAGAATCTCCAGCATATCTTCAAAATAGTAGTAAACCCAGTATTATCCATAAGAAATTGGGAATTACGTTTTTCTCAGTAAATGATAGAGAAGGCATGGCCCCACAAATATAGGCAATTGACTTTTGTCAAAAGCATAATGGAGACGGACTGCCTTTACAAATGGTACTAGAACTATCAGGGCATGGTGGCGCATGCCTGTAATCCCAGCAGCTCAGGAGGCAGAGGCAGGAGGATCGCAAGTTCAAGACCAGAGGCAGTCTGCGTAACTTAGGGAGACCCTGTCTCAAAAAGTAAAACAAATGGGCTGAGGGTGCAGCTCAGTGGTCCGGCACTTGCAGAGCATGCAAGCACGAGGCACTGGGTTCAACCCCAGTACCGGAAAAAAAAAAAAAGTATTAGAACTGAAAATATACGTGCAAAAAAACCGTAAGTAAACCTAGACAGAGATTTCATATGAGCAACCCAACAAAACTATGCAAAGATTTGAACAGATACCTCAAAGATACACAAATGGCAAATTATAAAAAATTTAAAAAGATGCTTACCATCATTTGTCATCAGTAAAATGACAATTAAAATAATAAGATATGATTGTGTACCTATTAAAATGGTTAAAATGAATAAGACTGGCCTGGTCAATGGCTGGGTAACATGTGAAGCAATAGGAACTCTCTTTCATTGTGGTGGAAATGTGGAATAGTACGGCCACTCCAGAAGACAGTTTGAGTTTCAGACTCCTGAACCATGACAAAATAAATTTCTTTTGTGTGAGTCCTCCAGCCTATGGGATTTTGTTATGACAGCCCAAACACACTAATACAAGGGTTTATAAGCAGGAACAAACACCCCAGGAGCAGTCAGCACACCCAGGGCCCAGACTACGGTTGATAATAATGTATCAATGCTGATTCATCAATTGTGACGAATATATCATAGCCGTGGAAAATGGTCATCAGAGGGATAACTGGGCATGGGAGATATGGAAACCCACTGTGTTATACTTACAGTTTTTCTGTGTCTAAAACAATACTAAAATAAAAAAACGGGGCAAATAGTTATTGATGATGTATATTAAAATTAGCACTTTTTCCATGGATATTTTTAGACTCCTACAGACAACAGTGAGAGAACATTCTTTTCTTGCATACACAGAATAAGCAGAATAATTGATTGGGCCTTGAACCACAGGGCAAATCTTACCTCAAAAGGAAAAAGCTAGACAGGTATCATAGTGCATGCCTGTCATCCCAGCAACCCAGGAGGCTGAGGCAGGATTCGAAGTTCAGAGGCAGCCTGTGCAATTCTGCAAGACCTTGACTCAAAAAAAAAAAAGGGCTGGGGGTGTGACTCAGTGGAGTGCTTGCCAAAGCATGGGTTCAATTCCTAGTCCCAAACAAACAAAATGAACAAACAAAAGGACAGCCTTCATCTTCCATTTCTTTTTGTGTAAAGTTTTATAAGTTAATTTTTACAAGAGAGATTGTTCTCCAAAGAATTCAGTCTCAAACATTTTCATCAATAAATTATGTCAAAGTTTAAATTTAAAAGTTATTTTCCCCAAATCTGTTTCACACACACACACACACACACACACACACACACACACACACAGAGCCAGCACTCTCAAATTGAGGCATAGGTTGGCTATTGGAAACTAACAAATTTAGTGTAAGAATTCATGTGTTCCAATATTCTTGAGAAAACAAATGCAAATTTTTTTAAAATTAATAAACCATAAGTGTAAGGTTTTTCTATTAGATTATAGCATCTTATTATTGTTAATTTCCTTTTTTGCAGTACTTGGGGATTGAACCCAGGGCATTCCATCACTTAGCTGCAACTCCAGCACTTTTTAAATTTTTTGCCTTGAGACAGGGTCTCACTAAGTTACACAGGCTGACCTTGAATTCATGATCCTCCGTCTCCCAAATCACTGGGATTATAAGCATGCACCATGAAGCCTGGCTCAATTTCCTGTTTTTTATATGCTGTGGTTATGGAAAAGAACATTTTCAGAAGATAAACCCTGAAGTACTTAGGGAAAAGTATCAGGGGTGAATTTGTACAACATGTGTAAGTTATCTTGGAAATATCAGGAAAAATACTTACACAAGTGTAGCTAAAATTAACTAGGGAAAAAATTTAACATTTGGGGAATCTAGGTGAAGCATATTCAAAAATTTTTGTAATATTCTTGCAACTGTTCTGTAAGTGTGAAATTGCATGGAACATATTTTGGAATTTAAGAAAAGGCATACTACTTTCTTTGGGCTGCCGTAACAAAGTGCTATAAATTATTATTGTTGTTAGGGGCCATTGAGTCGAGTTCAACTCATAGCGACCTTCACAGGGATTTCAACAGCTGATCGTGCTGTAAATTGTTGTTAGGTGCCATGGAGTCAGTGTCGGACTTAGAGCGGCCCTACATACAACAGGTGAAACACTATTGTCAGTGCTTCTTTGCTATTCATAGGGTCTTCGATGGCTGGTTGTTTTTTGGAAGTGGGTTGCCAGGTCCTTCTCCCAAGCCTATAGCACCTGGTGTTCCCAGACTATCTCCCATCCAAGTACTAACCACGTCTGACCCTGCTTAGCTTCTGAGATCTGACACCACCATGGTACAGCTGCAGGCAGGTACTACAAATTAGGTGGCTTGAGATAATATACGTTTATTGTCTCCTATTTTGGGAGGCTAGAGGTCCAAGGTGAAGGGGTCAGCAGAGTCACTGTCCCTCTGAAACTCACAGGAGAATCCTTGCCTCTTCCAAGCTGCTGTGGTTTGTTGGCAATCTCTGGCACTCTTTGGTTTGTGGCTACAGAACTCCAATCTCTGAATTTCCTGTCACATAGCATTCTCCTGTGTCTGTCTTCACAAGGTCACCTTCTTATATGGCTGGTTATTAGAGCAGGGTTCCCTCTATTATGGTACAACCTCAGCTTCACTAACTAAATCCACAACCTTCTTTGCCACATTCTGGGTACAAGGGGTTAGGATTTTAACATGTTTGTTTAGTATAGAAGACATAAATTTGGGGTTGAACCCAGGGCCTTGCACCTACTTTGCAAGTGCTCCAAGACTGGGCTGCACCTTGAACCCATGTTTATTTTTTATCTTGAGACAGGGTCTTGCTAAGTTACACAGCCTGCCTCTGGCCTCAAACTTGCCATCCTCCTGTCTCTGCCTCCCGCGTTGCTGAGATTGCAGTTTTATTGATATGAAAAGATACTGTCTCTACACACACTTATTTCATAGTCAAAATAAGGGATATAAATGTGAATCTTGAATATATTGCATCCTCAAACTATAGTGGCAAAGATTCTTCTGCCCTAGGTCACGTGATAAGCTCACAGTAGCCAAGAGGGTTAGACCAGATCATTCATGAGACAATGTCTCTTTACCCCTTTGGTGTGTCTCTAGGTTCTCCACATCCTGCCTCGTGTTTGTCTCAACAGGTGTCTCGAATCTAATGAAAACACACTCATCGCCTAAGCTCCCAGGTGTCTAGCCCTGATGATTCTTTACAGGTACCACTTTCCCTCTTTGTATTTCGGAACCGCAACCCCTGGACTATTCTTCTCACAGGCATGAGGGTCAAATGACAAGCACATGTAGCTAATCTACTCACTGATTTTGTTGTTGTTGTTGTTAGGTGCGGTCGAGTCGGTATCCGACTCATAGCGACCCTCATAGGGTTTTCAATGGCTGACTGTTTCGGGATTGCCTTGGGAGTGGATTGCCAGGTCCTTCTCCCACTCACTGATTTTAGAGTAGGAAAAATCCAGGCAAATACAGGGGAGTAAGCTGGCTGTAGGTGGAGCAGGAACAAGCATTAGATTTCACAAGTTTAGTAGAGTTTTCACCAAAACAGGTTAAACATCAGTGGTACAAATTGTCTTTTAACCCCCTAGAGTCTAAATACTGGGTTGTGGAGTGAGCACACAACAAATTCTTTCTGATTTGTCAAGATAAGAGGTAGGAGGAAAAAAAGGTGAGAAAATGAAGGCACAGACTAACAGGAAATGAATGCATAAAACAGAAGAGCAGCCACAGGATCTGCTGACTCACCATTCCAGGGCTTCCTGGTTGGTCCTTAATGGAGGTCATCTGGAACTGGGAAGAAAAAGTCTATGGTGCCATTTGATTGGCCAGTGAGTCCATTGGATCGGCCAATGAGCCACCCACTTCTCATTGGCGCAGGAGGGCTTTTGATGAGCAGACGCACAGAAGGTGTGGTTTCCCGCTTCTTGCGTGTAGCTCTAGCCCCTTGCCCCTAGTGTCCTATAGAGCTTCAGGTATTTCAGAGTGAGCTCCTGATTTAGAATTGTCAGGGCTTCTGACTGCACTCTCTCAACTGGCTACTTTGGGAAATGAGGATGACTCCTTTCATAATCGAAGGACTTTATTCCTTCCTTTATCCAAAGAGCCTTGAGGAATGTATATGGTGATCATCATCCTGCCATCACTATACCTAGCCTGTAACAGCAACCCAATGAATGTTGCCCAGTGTTGTTATGGTTATGTTGAACAAGTGTTCAGTTTTTCAGGGTCAAGGTCAGTATTTCACCACAGAGCATGGTTTTCACTCTGCCCCAGCTTCTTACAATCATAATCATCTCTGAGCTTTACTGAAAACCTCACTGTTCCAGGAGTTTCTTTTTATCGTCCAAGTCTTGCTTCCTCCTTATGAGAAACCAGTGAGTTGTTCTTATTTTGATGTTGGTTGTGAAATATTTTGTGCATGTAAAGGAGCATAGATGACAAAATGGAAAATATAAGAAGCACCTATTCCTAACCCAAGTGTCTCTAGTCCAGAACTAGATGGATAAATAGACATTATAAGGACCTTTGCTGATTCTGCATAACCAGCCCCAAACTCCATACTCTTTCCATTCTCACTGGCCCTGTTAGTGAAGTTGAAGTTTATGAGTGCTTTTTCTTTTTGGGGTACTTGAGGGTTGAACCCAGGGCCTCACACTTGCATACTTTGCAAGTGCTGTACCACTGAGCTGCACCACAGCCCATTTTTTTACTTTTTATTTTGAGACAGGGTCTTGATAAATTACGCAGACTGCCTCTGGTCTCGAACTTGCCATCCTCCTGCCTCCACCTCCTGAATCACTGAGATCACAGACATGAGCCACCGCACCCAGCCAAGTTCATGGTTTCTGTTGTTACCCTTTTTATAGTGTCTGTGTCAAAAATTAAACAATATATATTTTTGAAAAATCTTACCATTTCCCATCCATCACAAACTATGTAGAATGCAATTCCTTTCTTTAAAAAAAAGTCATCCAAAAATTCTTCTAAATGTTCTATAAAATCGATAGGTGATCAGGGTTGGAGGATGAGAATGGAAAAATGGGAGATAGCATGAATCAGAAGAAGCAGGGTTTGGTGGGATTGAGATTACATTTGGGGGATTTAATGCTTTCTCATCATATATTCCCTGGGATCCTTTGTTTATGCTCCTTCAATTTCACACTGAAGTGCAAGAGATGGTTCTAGCTCCCCATTATTTTTGTCTCATGAAGAAAACTGCAAAACACATGCTATAAATCATGACCCATATTTTAGTATGAGTCTTTTCACACTGGGTTTCTCAACTGATTGGGAACTACAAAAATCATCATATGTGTATGTGTATATTCATAAATGCATACATATGAATTTTTTTCTTTTTTCAAATTTTTAATGAGTTTAATTTCTTTTATAAATCCTTTTAGAATGCTCTTGTCCTTCAGGGAGAACTTGTCCTCCTATTTTTAGTTTTTAAACTCAGTTTCTTAGAATTTTTAATGTACAACTTCCTAGGTCTCATTATGACATATCAATACATGTCTTTCATTATACCTTGATCATGTTCACTTCTTCCTCGCCCTCACATGACCCCACTCCCCCATCCTTTCCCTGCCCACCATCGTCAGGATCCTGTTATCTCTGCCTGTTAATATTTACATTATCATCTGGGTCAGCGTGACCTGGCTCAACACCAAACACCTTCCTACCTCAGTCCCAGCTCCCCACCTCCTATTCCTAGTCCTCCCTTAAAACACCCATTATTCCCACATCCAAAGATGTTCAGCTGATTTAATTCTCCCTCCAGCCCCCATATTTAATCAAACAAAAACACTCCACATGTCTTTTTTTTTTTTTAATCTGAGCCCATGACTTCCCTTTGCCTGATTTCTTCTCTGTGATGGAAAAGTTCTGCTAATCATTTCCAGGATTGTTCTTGAGTCAATCCCTCTTCCAAAGTGGAAGTTGAAGTGCTGGCAGTCAAGGTGAGGAGGTCAGCTCAGAATACTGAGGGAGGATGTCTAGATTCCATGGTGATAAGGATCTTGGAGAGAAAAGGTTAATTGAATCCCTTCACTTAGGCTCACTAGGTAAAATGGAGACACACCTGCTCATTTATCCACCAGAACACAGAACTTTCTAATCCCCACCAGGATCAAGACTTCCTGTGACGCAGCACAGAAGAATAGTTAAAATTTGAGTCAGTCCCTAAAATGTGCCTGGAAATAACTAAAGGAGGTACTAATAGACCAAGACATTAACACTAGCACTTATCCTGGGGAAGGACTATATGGGAGGCACTACTAAGTCAAAATTGGACAACCTTAGCTATTTCGTTTGCAAGGAAATGCATATGGTAATGGAAGAGAATGCTCTTCTACTCTTTGCTGTCTTACAACATATTTGGAAAAAATCTCCCATGAGCAGGAGTTGGTGACATGGCATGTGGATGTCTGTCCCCAGAATATGAGATATCCGGTCACTCTAAAAGAGTCTGCATAATACTTTAATGTAAAGTTATTAAAATAGAATGCACAAAAGTATAAAAATACATAATGAGGTATATTTAGACCCATACCAGTGGAGAGAAATTCAATATTTATAAAGTGGTATGATAGTGTAGCAGGCACAGGTATCCAGGGTCCGACGGAGAGAAAAAAACCAGTGAATTACTTAGCTGAGTCTCATTAGGCAAAACTGAGACACTTGTGCCCATTGATCTAATCCAGAACTTTCTAATCCACCCAGGATAAAGACTTCCTGTGAGGTAGCAGAGAAGAATAGCTAGAATTTGGGTTTATCATAAAAAAAAAATGCCCTCAACTCTAGCCTCCTCCGTGATGGCCTCAAATATCTTCAAAATAGGTGGTGGGTAATGTTGATCAGCAGGAAGGTTTGGCACAGACCACATAGGATTCAATGGTGAGAGCAATACAGGGTGTTAATAGCCAGCTGCAGGTTCTGGGTTCTGCTCTTTATGTCCACAGCGAGTTATTCAAGAATATTCATGGATTTCCTCATATACGAAATTTTCTTTTTATGTGCTGTGAAAATCGAGCCTGCAGCCATACCACTGTGGCATCGATTCCATCAGATCTCAGAAGCTAAGCAGGGTCGGACCTGGTTAGTCCTTGGATGGGAGACCGCCTGGGAACACCAGGTGCTGTAGGCTTGGGAGACGGACCTGGCAACCCACTCCCAAAAATCAATCCACATTGAAAACCCTATGAATAGCAGGGAAGCACTGACAATAGTGTTTCCCCTGTTGTATGTAGGGTCGCTATGAGTCTGACAGTGACTCAACCGGCACCTAACAACAACAATGAAAATTGACAAGATGTACAAAATAGCTTACAGAATGATAAGTCCCTACAGATAAGAAGAGAGGGCCCCCCCATTGCCAGTTTCCCAAGTAGCCCTCTGAGGTAGCAGGAGAAGGTGGCTCCCCAAAGCCCTGGGATTATACTCTAGTCTATCATACAGGGAGATTATATTAGTCACACCATTGGAGTACCCAGCAGTAAGCATCCCAGCAATGCTTAAAGGAGATCATTCACATCTGAGGGAAAAAGAGAACCCAAACCTAAATAATTTCACATCACCTGGGTCTGGTTATCAGAGCCTCAACAGCCAATGGGAAGGGAGAGATTCTGTGGCCAATCAAGGAGCAGGCATGACCTTTTATTCTTAGTTTTCACAAATGGCCTTGGATAAGTACCAGCCAGGAGGCTCAGGTCCAGACTGGGTAAGGAAGTCTTCTCCCTTTCCAACTTTACTTTCTGTCTCCCTGACAATCCTTCTGTCAGTCCTTCTTCCTCTCTGTTCTTCTTACCTTTCTTCCTGTCTTTTTTTTCCCCCCCACTCAGTGCTTCCTGGAGGTCTAGAGAAAGCATAAAGAACAGAGAAGAGCGCTCCCAGGAATGATGGGGTCTTGCCCTTTGTTTTGGCAAGGAGGAACTAGAGTGAAAAGCATGTAAATTTGCAGAGATGGTGCATCCAGCACTTCCTCTACTTAAAGCTCCGTGTTTTCTCTCTCTAACTAGTGTGAGAAAAGAGGATTCTTCCAGGAGGAATTGGGGTCTCTTGTGTTCTTACTTATCTTGCTTTCTTTTCTATCTCTTTCTTTGGTAACGGGGTGCTGAATCCAGGGTCCCGTGCATATTTTGCAAGTGCTCTACCACTGAGCTGCACCCCCAGTCCCTATTTTTTTTTAAATCCTGAGATAGGGTCTCACTAAATTTTTCAGGATGCCTTTGGCTTCCAACTCACAATCCTCCTGACTTCACCTCCCAAGTAACTAGGACTACTGTCATGCATCACTGTGCCTGGCTCCTTATTGATTTTCTAAGACTGAGTTGAAGGCACAGAGAGTTGGAAGCATTGAGTATTGGAGAGTTAAGAGGAAATGAACTGAAAGGCCTATTTTTCAGACTTGGTTGGTCTATGGATTCTGATTATGAGATTCAGGCAACCTGGGAGATGAATGAAAAGCAAATCTGTGGCAATGTGAAGCTACAAAGGGAGAAAAACTTCACATTAAATTTGAGACCCATTGATAATGTTGATTTGGATGGTTGACCTTAAAGTAATTTTTTCGTGCCGAAGTTATGTTGTTGTTATGTGCCACCAAGTCGAGTCCGACTCATGGTGATCCTCACCAAAGTTATAAGAGATCCTAAATTTATGCCAAATTATATGGGATTCACTTTGTCACTAACATTTTTTTTGAATGCCTGCTGAGTAGTGGTATAGAGTGAGCCAGGAGGTGTGATCTCTGAGGTGGAGGACAGGTGTTAGCCAGACTTAGTGACCACAATATGAAATAATAATGAGGCACAGCCTAAAGTCTGCCTCATCAGCAATAGGGAGCATTATGGAAGAATCCACCCACATCCCACCCTGGAGCATGAGGGATGGGCCTGATTAAGCAGTCAGCACTTGAGACAGGTGCAAGAGATCTCACACCTTCAGGGAATGTTTCATCCTCCTTGTTGTTGTTAGGTGCCATCGAGTCAGTGTCTGACTCAGAGAGACCCTACATGCAACAGGCGAAACACTATTAATAGTGCTTCTCCGCTATTCATAGGGTTTTCAATGAATTGTTTTGGGGAGTGGGTTGCTGGGTCCATCTCCCAAGCCTGCAACACCCGGTGTTCCTAGGTGGTCTCCCATCCAAGCACTAACCAGGCCTGACCCTGCTTAGCTTCCGAGATCTGATGGGCTCAGATATCACTGTGTTATGGCTGCAGGCTCAGCACCCTTAGGAAAGCAAAAGTGATGTTCAAGAAGAGATTTAGGATGCATTTAAAAAAAAAGATTGTGGTAAAACAGACATGCCATAAAATTTACCATTTTAGCCAAGTGTAGTTTTTTTTTTCCTTTCGTTGGGAGGGCGGGGTACTGGGGATTGACCCTAGGGCCTTGTGTTAGGCAAATGCTCTACAACTGAGATTCAAAGCCAGCCCATTTTTAAGTTTTTATTTTGAGACAGTATTGGTAAATTATGCAGGCTGCTTCTGGCCTTGAATCTGTGATCCTCCTGCCTCAGCCTCCTGAGTCACTAGAATTACAGGCATATACCACATCTGGATTCCATTTTAGCCATTTTTAAGAATATGATTGAGACTTTTGTACATTGACTTTGCTATGAGATCATCACCAGTCCATCTCCAGAAATTGTTCAGGATCCCACATTGAAACTGCTTCCGTTAAAAAAAAAACTTCAGCCGGGCGTGGTGGCGCACGCCTGTAATCCCAGTGGCTCGGGAGGCGGAGGCGGGAGGATCGCAAGTTCGAGACCAGAGGCAGTCTGCGTACTTTAGCGAGACCCTGTCTCAAAAAGTAAAAAAATGGACTGAGGTGCAGCTCAGTGGTCCAGCACTTGCAGAGCATGCAGGCGCGAGGCCCTGGGTTCAACCCCATTAAAAAAAAAAAAAAAAAAAACCTCCTTCAGCCCCTCTATTCTACCTCGTTTCTCTGAATTTCACTAGATTGCCCAAATGAATGGAATTGTATAGGATTGGTGCTTTTATATCTGGATTGCTTCACTTAGCATAATATCTCAAGTTATATCCATCTTGTCACATATGTTAGACTTTCCTTATCTTGGCAGAAAAATAGTCCTTGCTTGGATGTTGTTGTTGTTGTTAGGTGCCGTCAAGTCGTGTCTGACTCACAGCGACCCTCATAGTGTTTTCAATGGCAGATTGTTTTTCGGTATTGCCTTGGAAGTGGGTTGCCACATCCTTCTCCCATGTTTGCAGTGCTGGGAATTGAACTCTGGACCTCAGACTGCAGAGCAGCACTCTATCAGCTGAGCTAAATCCCAGCCCCCATTGCTTGGATAGACCACAGTTATTCATCCATCCCTTCACTGAAGGACATTTGGGTTGCATCCTGCTCTGTTATTGTGAATAGTGCTCCTATGAATGTCAATGTACAATTGTTTCACCCTTCCTTCCCCACTCCTCCTCTGCCAGAGATACATTTGGAGAGATCCCGAAAAATGTATGAGGAGACTAAGCCAGGTCTGGCATGTTATTTTTGTTGTGTTTTGTTTTGTTTTTTTGTATGTTTTTGTGGTACTGAGGGGCTGAACCCATCTCCTTCCATATACTTTGCAAGAACTCTACCACTGGACTGCACCCCTAGTCCACTGTTTTTTGTTTTTATTTTATCTTGAGCCAGGGTCTCATTAAGTTATATAAGCTACCTCTGCCCTCAAATCTACAATCCTGCCTCCGCCTCCCAAATCACTGGGATTACGGACGTGCACCACTGGGTCCAGTTTAGGTCTGACACATTTTACACCAGGGTCCCACTCTCTGTGCGCCACTCATTCCTAACCCCCAGGGGATTCTGGCAGCAGGATTTATTGAAGATTTTACACACTAGATTTTACAAGATCACCATCCAATCATATTTCAGTAACAGGAGATTACCTCATAGGAAACAATAACATTGTGTGCATGCATGAATCTGTATCATTATCTCAGCCTGTTTACATTTCAGCCACCAGGCTTAACAATTAGAACATTTTTTGATACATTGGGTTTTATTGATGGTGGTAGAATTTTGTTTCAAGAGAGTGCAATGGAATGGTCTCAGGTGTTGGGGAAAAGACAAATAGGCAGACAAAAGTGGGCATACAGATGCCACTTGTGATGTAGAGTATGCATGTGGAGGAGTGGCTTCAGCCTGAGTTACAGGCATGGACAAAGTGTTCCCAGGCACAAGGCACTGAGATTAACCCTGTTTATACATAGTCGTGGTGAGGCTGCAAGGGCTGGTGGGGGTAGAAGTGTGCACACCCACAGCAAAGCCAGAACCTGAGGCCATTGAAGGGAACAGTTCAAAAGAGTATTCAGGGATTCCTCTGGGTCACTTCCAGAGCTGGGGCGGTCTTATCTCTCAACAGGTAGGACTCCCTTTGGACCTCATTGAATATTGACTCTTTGGTCCACACAATGGGCCATAGGAGTCCCTGGAGTTGACCATACTATATCACTGTACAATATCATTGAATGGGTTTTCTTTCTTTTTTTTTTTTTATCTTTGTTTTTTTGTTTTTTGATGCTGGAGATTGAATCCAGGCTCCACCCATGCTAAGCATATGTTCTATCACTGAGCAATATCCCTAGGCCCAACCAATACTTGATTTAAGATTCATAGCCTATTGAATGGTGGAGAATAAGTTAATTTTTTTATTAGAAATTTTTAATGTACATCATAATGTGATTCATTTTGACATGCTTTTCGTTGTGACAATTTTCATATATGCAATTTGATAAGCATTATTCATATAGGTTACCCCTTACCCTCCTCTATGTTTCCCCCCTCCCCCCTTCCTATCTAAGTTATTGAATGGGTTTTCTATGCCCTTAGTTTTTATCTCAGTTCCTTCTCTTTCAATTCTTAAGTTTGATCATGTTCTTGAAAGTTGTGGTCATTCTTTTCTTTATTGCTATCTTATTGTAATATTGAAGACCTAGTCTTCAATCCTTTGTTTATTCTTCTGCCTGATCTGGTCTATTGGTGATGCTTTCCACTATGTATTTTACTTGACTTACTGGTGTTTTCATTTATTTATCTATTGAGTTTTTATTTCTATTTATCTGAGTTTCTATTGCTTCTCTATTTGAGGTGTTTGTTTTGTTTTGTTTTGTTTTGTTTTTGTTTTGGTACTGGGGGTTGAACCCAGTGCCTCATACTTGCATGCTCTGCAAGTGCTGGACCACTGAGCTGCATCCCCAGCCCATTTTTTTACTTTTTGAGACAGGGTCTCGCTAAGTTACGCAGACTGCCTCTGGTCTCGAACTTGCATTCCTCCTGCCTCCATCTCCCAAGCCACTGGGATTACAGGCATGCACCACCGCGCCTGGCTCTATTGAAGTTTTCTGTTTTCAGAATCTGAACTTTGTTGGTGACTTTCTCATCTACATTGCTGACTTTCTCATCCAAGTCTTGAAATGACATCCTTACTTCATGTGTTTTGAATCCTTTTTGAGGTCATTAATCATTTTTTTAAATCAGACTTTTGAGTTTTACTTTATTTTGAATTTTATTTATCTAGTATATCAAGTGCTAGGGCTTAGCTCAATTGGTAGGGTGCTTCTCTGAGGCTCTGAGTTCAATACTTAGCACTGCAAACATGGGAGAAGGATGTGGCAACCCACTCCCCCAAATAATTAGCCATTGAAAACCCAACAAATAGCAGAGAAGCACTGACATAGTGCCAGGCGTGGCACAGTTTCAAGGAGTGTTTCATTTGGTTGAACATAGGGTCACTATGAGTTGGGCTCAACTCAACGGCACCTAACAACAACGGTATGTCAGGTATTTCTGTATCTTTGGGCTGAGACCTGTGACACTTTGGAGGAGTCATATTGCCTTGCTTTTTCATGTTTCTTCTGTTTCTATATTATTTGCATATATTATTTGCACATTATGTTTCTTTCTATATTGTCTCCAGAGCAGTGTCCCAAGCAGCCTCTTCTTTCAGCTATATTGTGGCCTAATCAGAAGAAGCTGGCTGTTGGCATTCATTTGATGTCACAGGAAGGGTCTGTCACAGCACAGGCATCAATCTGCCCCAGGCATTGCTACTCTGCAGTCGAACTTCACATTCTGGATTGGCTGCTACCACCTGCCCCTGTCACCTCTATGCCTTCTCCTCGATCTTTTTTTGGGTGAGGGATGAAAAGAGCTTGAATGATACATTCTTTAATTTCTCTTGCCTATTTAAAATCTTTTTTAAAAATGTGATCAGTCAAAATTTTTAAAATTATAAGCCACGTGCTTTGGCACACACCTGTAATCCCAACAACTCAGGAGGGGGAGGCAGGAAGATCACAAGGTCAAGGCTAGAGGCAACCTGAACAATTTAGTGAGACTCTGTCTCAAAATAAAAGATAAAAAGGACTGGATGTGCAGCTCAATGGTATAGCACTTGGTCAGCATGGGTGAGACCCTGGATTCAATCCCCCCATACTGCAAAAATAAAAAAAAATAAAATTACAGACATGGCTCATGTTGCAGCTATAAAGCAACTGGAATCTAGACATTTATTCTACCTTTGAAATTATGAAAGTTCAATATGATGTAATCATTCATCTTTCATGTTCTGTAACACTGGGCAAGTCTTTATTCTGAGAAAGAAGAAATGTTTCCAGAGCTTCAATGAATTCTATTTTCTCTTTTGCTTTGGGAACTTCAGTAAAATGGATGTTGGAATTTCTGGAATTGTTGTTGTTGTTGTTGTTGTTGTTGTTGTCAGGTGCCATCAAGTCATGTCCTACTCATAGCCACCCTTATAGGGTTTTCAATGGCTGATTGTTTCGGGATTGCCTTGGGAGTGGGTTGCCATGTACTTCTCCCATTTTGCAGTGCTGGGAATCGAACTCAGGACCTCAGACTACAGAGCAGTGCTCTACCAACTGAGCTAAATCCCAGTCCTGGAACTATTAGTACTATTTAAAATTTTCATCCTTTCTCTGTACATGGTATACTGACAAGTAGTGCTATTTGAAATCGACCCATTTATGTCTCACTGGAATGGCTACCCAGAGCTGCTCCTTCCCATCCAAACCAGAATGCACAAGTTAAAGAGCCCTTGGGTGAGTCCATTCCTGTTCTGGTTCTGCAATTTGGAATTAAAATAGTATAGCTCACTGCCCTCTATATTTCAGAGATCCATCAAAACTTTCATGCACCAAAGACATACTTTTAGAATTTTCTCTTTCAAAAAGTCTTCCTTACTTACGCAAGCTAGAACAGAAACTGCTCAAGAAATGTTGGTATAACTCAGTCTGTTGAAATCAGGGCTGGGATTTAGCTCAGTTGGTAGAGCACTGTGCTGCAGTCTCTGAGGTCCTGAGTTCAATTCCCAGCACCTCAAAAATGGGAGAAAGGCCTGAAAATCCACTCCCAAGGCAATCCTGAAGCAGTCAGCCATTGAAAACCCTATGAGGGTTGCTATGAGTAGGATACCGATTTGATGGCAACAACAACAACAACAATTGAAATCTAGATAGCATTTCTCTCAATGAAACAGTCAATGTTCAATTCTTCTGAGGGTTGTCCCTAGGGATATATGGTGGAGGGGAAAAGGATAGAAATTGCCGATTTTCTTCCCTTGGTTCTACTGATATTTCATGCCCATATTGTAGTTTTAGCTAGTAACCATCCTCCCTGATATCTGACTTGGCATCAACTACATTTTTATATGCTAGCACTGAATTCATGTGCATTATAATGAGAAAGGGCTGAGATTTAGGTCAGTTGGTAGAGCAACACTCTGCAGTCTGAGGTCCTGGGTTCAATTCCCAGCACCACAAATGGGAGAAGGATGTGGTAATCCACTCCAGGGGCAATCCCAAAACAATCAACTCTTGAAAACCTTACGAGGGTCGCTATGAGTCCAACAGGACTTGATGCCACCTAACAACAACAATGACAACAACAACATAGTGGGAAGGTGAAAAAGAATGAAATGGCTTCCCAGATGAAGCTGGTCAGATATATTAGAAGGAAGGAATGCATGATATCAGTAACTTTGATCCACTTGATGCTGTTGAGATCTAATTTTAAAATCATACCATTCTTTCCCAGGTATCGCTTATTCCTTGAATTTTTAAACTTTTTTTTTTCCCCTCTGGAAGTCTGAGCTCATCACCCCAGGGCAAAATGGCGGAAGCATTTCTTTCTTACTTTCACTTGCTATGCTCCCTGGGAGAGCTCAGTAAAGAAGAGTTGTTGAGATTTAAGCAGCTCCTCACACAGGAAGCTCAGAAATTTCATCTCAAGCCAATACTCTGGTCTAACATCGAGAACACTTCATCAAATGAGCTGGCAAAGCTTTTGTACATGAATTATCCAGAAAAACAGGCATGGGATGTCACATTGAGCATCTTTCAACAGCTCGGTCGGAATGATCTCTGGGCTAGAGCTCGGGAAGAGATGGCACGTAAGTGTGAGTTGGCGTAACAAGGACCATGGGGAAGTTTGGCTTACTGGAAACCTTCAGTTTTGAAGGTGATGTTACTGTTGAATGGTTGTCTATCCCATTCAAAAGTTGATAACGGGATGTGGGTTGATGTGAGCCTTGGAGGTAGGAGAGTTGGAAGCTGATGGTTAATGTACGCAGGCCAGTCTGATTACTAGGTATACTGAGATGAGAGGTTTGCTTCTTCATTTTTATTTTTTGACAGAGCCTCAAGATGCAGCCCAGGCCGATGACATTGAACCCATACTCTTCCTGTCTCCACCTCCCACCAGCTCGGATTGCCGATTTGCACCACAAGACCCAATTATGGTGGAGTATTATTATGGTAGTTGCTCATCCTTCTAACCAGACTTGCACAAGAAATTAAGACAGAATTATAATTTTAGGAAATAATTGTAGAGTTTATGTCCCAGGTACTGCAGAAGCATTTCTTATCTATGTCATTTCCTTTCCCACTACAATTGAACTGAGATATTTACGTGAGAAAACTGTGATTGAAGCAATATGCCCTGATAATAGATGAATTTTCCAAAAGTGATAGATCCGACTCCCAAACCATTCCAATTGAATCATTGATGGGAATTATGTCCTCCTTTGGAAGGATACTGCTTTATTTACTTTTTTCTTTCTTTCTTTTTTTTTAGGAAATAGGATGAGTTGATTTTTATTATAATTTTATTAATTTTTGATGGACAACTTGATGGGTGTCATTGTGATATTTCCATGCATGTATTGGATTGTACATTGCTCATGTTCATTTCCCCCTTACCCTCTCCTGAGAGGATGAGTGGAGTTTTGTGTCTCCTTGCCAGGATATGAAAATGTCAAACTGATCACTGTCTATTTCATCTTGCATATGGCAACTGAAAACTTCATGGTGATTTGCCCCCTTTTTACATGATATTCTCCCATCTACTTTGTGGGTGTCGACTTTCTTTTCTCATGAGCAAACTAAGGTCTAGATGAATTGTGATAGTTCAAAAATTCCACAGTGCAAACAGAGGCATGACTCCTGGTTATTGGACTCCCACTCAGTGGTTAAGAGTGTCAGTTAACAGCAGTTTCTAAGCACCAAGTGATTATTTAGCTTCTTGCCACAGTCCCATAAATAAGGTCAAATGGACTTACGAAGTTTGTTACCCACAGAACGGGCAGTATGATCTTTGCACTCACATCAATTCCACCTTGTCCCTTAAGTCTCAGAGACTGTGGGAGTTGGCTCAGATTAATACTGTGTATGTTGTGGGTATGTGTCATATCTGAATAATTCAGATTAAGAGGGCTGATCTTAAATAGTAGTGGAGAACAAGTCTGCCTCTCCTTTCAGAAGGATATTCGCTTTATTTCTCTGGGATGTCTTGAAGTTGGTGAGAGAGACTCAAGCTTTTAACCTTGAAATGTCTCCAGGTACAAAGACATCTCAGAATACCCCCAGAGGGAAAACTGACCCTAATATTAATTCATCAGTCCAGGTTTGTTAAATTACATAAACTGTCTTAACACTTCTTACAATGTGAGACTAGAATGAATCTTAATGGGTTGTTGAAGACAAAATGTTTAGACTCAATAGCAACATTCTAAGCACTAATTCCTCATGTTGTTGTTGTTAGGCGCCATTGAGTCAGTGTCTGACTCCTAGCAACCCTGCGTATGTCAGGCAAAACACTATCGTTAGTACTTCTCTGCTATTCATAGGGTTTTGAATGGCTGATTGTTTTTTGGGAGTGGGTTGCTGGGTCCATCTCCCAAGCCTCCAGCACCTGGTGTTCCCAGGCGGCCTCCCACCCAAGTCCTAACCAGGCCTGACACTGCTTAGCTTCCGAGATCTGACGGGATGGGACACCAGAGTGGTATACCTGCAGGCAATGCCTCATAGACTCTCTGCAAATTGGGAATGTTCATTGATTCTCTTCTGGGAAGGTACCACACTCTCTTCCAGTTTGGAAGGGGATTCACAAGTGTTCACACTTTGCAGCAGCTGTTCCTCTGAGGTGAGTTCTATTCAGGATTTCTGATATATTACAGCCCTAACAAAACCAAATGAACCAGCCTAGTCACTCAGAAGCACACGAGTCATTAAATGTGTATTCAGGTGAAGCCATCAGAGCCATTCTGAAGAGTATAACATTCTTAACTGTCTTATATTCTGTTCTGATTAATTCAGGGAATTTCAAACCCATACAGAAATCACATGAAGAAAATATGCCAAGACATATGGGAAAAGGAAATCTGCCTTCAAGTCCCAGACTATTTCTACAAACAAACCATAATCGCAGAGTATACAGCTTTGAATAATGTATTTCATGCTCAGAAGGTTGGACCAGTCACTGTGGTCTTGAAAGGTGGTGCGGGAAGTGGAAAATCCACCTTTTTAAGAAAAGTGATGTTGGAATGGGCAGCAGGAAACTTCTGGAGGGACAGGTTCCGATTTGCATTCTTCTTCCATGTCTGTGAACTGAACTCTGTTAAGAACACAAGTCTTGGAACTCTCATAGCCAATGATTTCCCTAAGCATCCAGAGATGGTCAACGAAGTTTGTTCCCAGCCAGAGAGAATCTTGTTCATCATGGATGGCTTTGAGGAACTGAAGTTTGACTTGGGATTCAGGGATAATTTGTGCATTGACTGGAGACACAACCACCCCATACAAGTTATCCTGAGCAGCTTACTTCAAAAAAAAATGCTTCCAGAGTCCTCTCTCCTTCTTGCACTGCAAGAGGACAGGATGTCAAGATTTTATTTGTTGTTGGAGAATCCAAAGGACATACATTCTGCAGGATTCTCTGACAGCACAATAAGGTTATATTTCTCCCACTTCTTCCAGGTGGTGGATAAAGCTAAGACAGCCTTCCAGTACATGAAATCAAGTGCCGCTCTCTTCTCCTTGTGCCATAGGCCTGTTGCATGCTGGTTGTTATGTAATTCTATAAAGTGGCAGTTTGAGATAAAGGAAGACTTTGGTGCTTTGCCTGAAAACCTTCCAGATTTGTATGCATGGTTTGTAGGAAATGCATTCAAAGCCAAAAGTGGAAAATGTCCACCTGAGCAGAACAGAGCCCAGTTGAAAAGCCTTTGTGTATTGGCTGCTCAGGGAACGTGGACTCAGACATTTGTATTTAGCTATGATTATCTCTATGAAAACGGGATAACTGATTCTGATGTCCAGCTGTGGCTGCACCTGAGACTTCTCCAGAAGAGAGGCGATTGCTTTACCTTTCGCTTTGCAGACCTGCAATCATTTTGTGGGGCTTTGTTCTATTTCCTCAGACAACCCATGGACTACCAGAACCCTGCCATTGGGGGTGTCGCCCAGCTTATAATAGCAGTTTTGGTTCACGCCCAACGCCACTTGCTTCAGGTAGGGCGCTTTCTGTTTGGACTTTCAGCCGAAAGAGCACATTTCCGCAGGCTGGAAAAGGCTCTTGGTTTTCTACTGTCAAAAGATGTAAAGCAAGAAATAATCCAATGCGTCATGAGCTTAAGTCAATATGAGCACCTTGAAAATGTGAATTTCAAGGAATTGTTTGAGTATTTGATGGAAATGCAGGGGACAGAATTTGTAGTTCAAGTGATGGATTTATTCAGAGAGCTTTCGCTTAATATTCGTGACTCGAATGAAATGGCAGCGTATTCATTCGGCCTGAAGCATAGTCGCAACGTGAAAAAACTTCACCTGTGTGTACGTGAGGTCTTTTCAGATGCCATTCGACACACCGAAGAGTGAGTATATCTGTGAACCTCACCCACCACACCGGTGGTTTGCTCGGGTGTCCACATGGGCATTTCCTGGATTCTTGTACTTCTCGCCTATGCGTATGGATGCTGTAGTCAGAAAGGCTTCCTGCCGAGCCCTGGCCCTAAGGTTTGTGATCTGTGACTGAGCGGCAATTTCTTTAGCTTCACCACCTGTACAAGAGGGATAAACTTCTTAGCTGCTCTACATGGTCAATGTGAAGGGGAAAGGCGAGCGGTTTTCACGGTGGTCACGACCCTTCCCCGCCTGCATGGTGCGCTTAGTGGATCCCCCAACCTCACTACGACTCCTAGAAACGTGGGCCTGGTTTGTGCCCAGGCATTTCTTTCACCTGCTGATCTTGCCTTGCATTCTTTTATTGATTGATTGATTGCGGTACTGGGGTTTGAACCCAGGGCCTCACACCTGCATGCTTTGCAAGTGCTGGACCACTGAGCTGCACCCTCAGCCCATTTTTTACCTTTTTGAGACAGGGTCTCGCTAAGTTACGTAGACTGCCTCTGGTCTTGAGCTTGCCATCCTCCTGCCTCCACCTTCTGAGCCACTGGGATGACAGGCGTGCGCCACCGCGCCTGGCTTGCCTTGCATTCTTGCGTAGGTTTAGGCTACCAGCTCCTGCTAGAGCTCTCAAATGCATAGAACCTTTCATGGTAATGTTTTTTGGATGTAGTTTACCGAGGGACCACCCAATAGCAATTCTTTTTTGTTTTTCTCCATTAGTAAGTGATGGGGTACAGAGTAATACAGCATTGGCTTTTTCCATTATGCATCCTTTACATCACTTCTAGCAACACTTTTGTCGACCCACAAGGTTTATGGAGCCTTGTGGTTTATATGCAGTAAAACTCAAATGCTTGTTTGGGTTATATTCCCCTATTTTTCCAATGTACTATGAAGTTGCGCTGTCTATATTGAGATTGTCCTCTCCCCCTTCTTCCCTCCACATTGACCCTCTTCCCATCCCATCTTCTGCAATCTTCACTTCCCTCTGCTAGTTCCCTCCCTCCTTCCTTCTACTCTTTATATTGGTCATTCATGGCTAAATTTAATTGTGCATTTTATATATATCAATTTGTGTATTGGATTTTTTTCTTTAAGATTGAGCTCCCACATGAGTGAGAACATGTGGTATTTCTCTTTGAGTATGTGTTCATTAGTTTAAGAATATGTTCTCCAGTCCCATCCACTTTGCAGTAAATGACAGTATTTCACTTTTTTCCAATATCAGTTCTTACTCACACAGAAAACAAGTTTCCTCACTAAAAGAGGAGGAAGTGGAGGCAAAACATAAAGCTGAGTATCTTGTCCGGGGTTCTACTGGGATTGGACCCCAATGGTTCTCATCCTCGGGATACACTTTCTTAACCACTACACTATGTCAACTCACTTTACCTGGCTGAACTTCTTCCTGTTCAGAAATGGCTGTGTCATTTCTGAGGGGTCTGGGAAGGGTCTGCCTATCTGGGGAATGTCTTGAATTGAATTTATCCACTGGAGAATCCTGGTATTTTTCCTCCCCCCACAGATACAATAAAAATATCCAACTTTGGCAGGACTTATGCTTGGTGTTCAACAGCAAGGACCTCCAGGTGTTAGACTTGTACAATTGTGACTTCGACAATACCTCTCTGGGGATCCTTTGTGAACCACTGTGTCAACCTGTTTGTAATCTCCAAAGATTATTGTAAGTTTGATATTAATTTTTCTTTTAAGTAAATAGAAAGGTTTCCTTCTCTTACCTTTTTGGAGAAGACCAATAAACAAATGCAGAGCTGCAATACAAAGTGTTAGGTATAGTATTACGGGTCACACATTTGAATTTTATGTATCTCGTATATATGCCTCACACATATATAAACATAATTTACAAATACTTAGACATAGGTATTTATAAGATATTTAGTTTATAAATAGCTATATATCTGGTATTTGTTTATGTGTTAGGTCCTATTAAGTCTGGCCCAACTCAGTGACCCTATGGACAACAGAATGAAACACTGTGACATGCACACTACCTTTTTATTTTTGAGCCCATTGTTGAAGCCACTGTGGTTCTTGTTTTTGAGTCATGCCACATCAGCAAGTGGGCGTCCCAGAGACTTTACTCCTTTCAATCATTAGGGTCAACTCTACTTTGAGGAGGCAACTTATCCCCAGTCATCTTTTGAATGCTTTCCAACCTGGGGGGCTCATTCTCTGGCACTAGATTTGACAGTGCTTCTCTGCTATTCATAATTTTCAATGGCTAAATGTTTTGGGCGTGTGCTACCAGGTCATTCTCTCTAATCTGTCTTGGTCTGGAAGTTCAGCTGAAACTTGTCCACCATGGGTAGCCCTGCTAATATCTGAGATACCAGTGGCATAGCTTTCAGCATCACAGCAATGTGACGCATGGATGTTTATATGTATGTGTACATATATTAAAATCAAATCCAGTGTAAGTTAAGCATGTTCTAGGCACTATTGTTGGGCTGGGATTTAGCTCAGTTGGTAGAGCGCTGCGCTGCAGTCTCTGAGGTCCTGAGTTCAATTCCCAGCACCGCAAAAATGGGAGAAGGACCTGGCAATCCACTCCCAAGGCAATCCCGAAACAGTCTGCCATTGAAAACCCTATGAGGGTCGCTATGAGTCGGATACCGACTCGACGGCACCTAACAACAACAACA
>VMDO01012719.1:50213-61164 GCA_007922755.1 Pedetes capensis | reverse complement strand
CGGTATCCGACTCATAGCGACCCTCTGTACAACAGGGGAAACACTATTGTCAGTGCTTCTCTGCTATTCATAGGGTTTTCAATGGCAGATTGATTTTTGGGAGGGGGTTGCCAGGTCCTTCTCCCAAGCCTACAGCTTCTGGTGTTCCCAGGCGGTCTCCCATCCAGGTACTAACCAGGCCTGACCCTGCTTAGCTTCCAAGATCTGATGGGATCAGATGCCGCAGGGCTACAGCATAGCAAGACCATATCTAAATAAATAAATCGGTCAGTCTAAATAAATAACTGCAAAGCAAACGATAAAAGAGCTTATCACTCCTGTTAGCCCCTTGGCAACTTGAGAACTCTGTGTGCTAGGCCTTCTGGAGAAATCGCAGCTGCCTCTGCTTGGTTCTGCCTTGGAACAGAAGCGGTGCTGGGTGTTCTGCCCAGGAAACGTGTGCCCCTTTGCAGGTGCAGTCAACTCGGAAGGCTGGTGTCTCAGCCACGTGCCAGGGGCTGCAGGGCTTTCAACTTCCCCAAGGGGAACTCCTCCGGGCCTTGCCTCGTGGCTGGGGGACAGTGGGCAGGGCAGTCTGGTGGTATGTTTCACACGATTAGAGTGGCAGGGTCTGTTCATTTGGGGTCAAGCCTCCAGCTTTGATGTGAGGGCCCTGAAAAAGACAGGCCCCAGTTAAAAGCCTTTAACCCCACCTCCCCACCCCCTTGAGCATTAATCTTGAAGGCTCAGCTCTGATCCTGCTAACTAGATCCTGCTGCCCTAAATTTCCCAGAGGAATCTCTTGGGGACTGAGCCTTCCTCTCCTCCCCACACGGGGCCAGAGGGCTGGGTATTAGGGAGCAAGTAACCCAGCAGTGATTGCTGTGGCTCAGAGCCCTGTGGCGCAATCCTGAAGGCCAGGTTGTGGGTGATGAAAGGGGCATAAACTATTCCTATTGGGGCTGCACTATTGTTTGTGAAAAAAGATACATAATCTCTCCACATTGTGACATCAGCTGATAAACACACAGTTGTAACATCAGTAGATAAAACACTTCGGCCTGACTCAGCTCTTAAACCAAGGTTCTGCCTTGCACAGGGGTGAGTAGGGGAGGTGGCTCTGGGCTTTCGTGCCACACTTAACCCCGTACTCCAGCCCCACCCCCACACGTTTCATCACTTGCATCAGCGATGTAGTTGACATTCCCTCACTTCTTTCATCTGACTCAGGAAAACGATAAGGATTCATTGTCAAAGGGCAAATCAGTGTAAACTTTTTCCATTGATGTTTCCGGGTCTATCTAGAGATATCTTGGACAACCTTGGGCCCCTTAGAGCAGAATTCTGCCGTCCTCACAAGGTTCTCTGAGTCCCCTTTGCTGATGGAGTGAATGAGCAAAGGAACTGGAATTAGACAAGCGCAATGCAAACCTCAGCTCCACCGCTCACCAGCTGTGTGACCTTGAACGAGACACTTAACCTATATCTCCATTCAGTTTCCTTATCTGTAGCGTGGCTTTGTTTCCCAGCATTTGAAGAGGGTAGGGACGTGATTATTTAACAAATACTAAGTGAGCGAAACACATCCAGGGCATTGTGTTAGAATGAAATGAAAGGGTCTGGGGGAGTTTCAAGACAATAGAGTTTCTCAAGAAAGCTTGGAATCTATAATACAGGGTTGTATGACAAGGTCCACCGGAACAGAAAGAAGAGTTGTTGTTGTTGTTGTTGTTAGATGCCGTCGAGTCAGTATCTGACTCATAGCGACCCTCATAGGGTTTTCAATGGCTGAGTCCTTCGGGATTGCCTTGGGAGTGGATTACCAGGCCCTTCTCCCATTTTTGCGGTGCTGGGAATTGAACCCTGGGCCTCAGAGACTGCAGAGCAGCGCTCTACCAACTGAGCTAAATCCCAGCCCTGAAAGAAGAGTGGAGAGCATTAATGCAAATGTAGGTTTGTTATGTATCTGTGGTATGAGATATATTTATCTCACAAAGTAAAACTAAAGCAGAGTGATTCTTCTATTACACTTTTGATTTTATGTTGTTGTTAGGTGCCGTCGAGTCGTGTCCAACTCATAGCGACCCTCATAGGGTTTTCAATGCCTTAGGGAGTGGATTGCCAGGTCTTTTTCCCATTTTTGCGGTGCTGGGAATTGAACTCAGGACCTCAGAGACTGCAGGGCAGCACTCTACCAACTGAACTAAATCCCAGCCCCTTTGATTTTATAGCATTCACCAATTATTGCTGTTGTTGTTAGGCACTGTCAAGCCAGGCCCAACTCATAGCAACCCTATGTATAACAGAATGAAATACTATCCGACACAGTCTTTTTTGTGTTTGAGCCCATTGTTGCAGGCACTATGTTTCTTTTCACTTTGTGTCATGCCATGTCAGCAAATGGAGGTCCCAGGGGCTCTACTCCATTCCCAACATTAAGGTTGACTCTACTTTGAGGGGGCATCTCTTCCCCAGCTGTCTTTTGAATGTCTTCCATTTTCCGGCACTATATCTGACAGTGCTTCTCTACTACTTATAGGATTTTTCAATGACTAAATATTTCTGGGCTGGGATTTAGGTCAGTGGGCAGAGCACTGCTCTGTAGTCTCTGAGGTCCCAAGTTCGATTCCCAGCACCGCAAAGATGGGAGAAGGACGTGGCAATCCACTCCCAAAGCAATCCCAAAATCAGCCATTGAGAACCCTATGAGGATCCCTATGAGTCAGACAGGACTCGACGGCACCTAACAACAACAGTTATTTCTGGAGTGGGCTGCTGGGTCCTTCTCCCTTGTCTGTCTTAATCTGGTAACTCAACTGAAATCCATCCACCATAGGTGGCCCTGTTGGTATCGGAAATTCTGATGGCATCATTTTCAGCATCACAGCAACACACAAGCCCCTGCGGTATGACAAACGGGTAGACATGTAGGGGCACCAAATATTAGGTTGATTCATTTAATAGATTTGGCATTTGCCGTAGTTTTCACCCATGACCACGTATTATTAGGCAGTGACACCTGCCTGACAAACCAAGGGTCTGACAAAGTATGAGATTGCAGTCTCCCTCTATCAGGCATTGTAAATCATGAATGAAGAAAAAGATTCAAGGCAAAGTTTCAGTTATTGTTGTTAGGTGCCATCAAGTCAGTATCTGACTCATAGCAGCCCTACATACAACAGGCAAAACACGATTGTCAATGCTTCTTTGCTATTCATAGGGTTTTCAATGATGGATTTGTTTTGGGGAGTGGGTTCCCAGGTCCTTCTCCCAAGTCTATATTATCTGGTGTTCCCAGGCGGTCTCCTGCCCAAGGACTAACCAAGCCCAACCCTGCTTGGCTTCCGGGATCCGACGCCACAGTGCTGCGGCTGTAGGCAGTTTCAGTAGCTTTATTTAAATGAGACATCGGGTAATAGCCAGGCTTGGGAAGAGTTCAGACAACTTTGCAAAGAAACGGATAGAGCGATATTCTTTGTTCTCATGACAATGATTATTGCAAAGTTCTTCAAAAAGCTTGTGGCCTTGGTGCCTGTCTTCGCTTTTCATGAGATATTTTCGTCAGTCCTCCAGGGTACTTCTGCCCACGGGACAACATCCTGAATATTATAGTACAACTCTATTAAAACAATACAAATGAATGCTGTCTCGTTTGGTGCCTCAGTGTTTATGTCTTATTAAATATCGAAGAGCTTAATGAACAAGGACTGTGCACTCTGCATCCTGGAACGTGTGTAAACAAAATGAACCGGGCTTCTGGCCCTAGAGAGTTTCCATTTGAGTGTGGGAGAGGCTGTGGGAAACAGTAAGAGTGGGGTCATTTCAGACAGTAGCATAGAGAATAAAAACCACGTGACATGTATTTGCTCTGATGGTCTATTGTTCTTTAACGTGGGGTGGGACTGGGAAGAAAACACCAGCATCCAGTGGCTTCACTTCACAACTTTAACACTATATAAAGAGTTTAGCCGGGAGCAGTGGCGCACACCTGTAATCCCAGCAGCTCCAGAGGTGGAGGCGGGAGGATCGCAAATTCAAGACCAGAGGCAGTCTGTGTAACTTAGTGAGACCCTGTCTCAAAAAGTTAAAAAATAAATAAATAAATAAAAGACTATATAAACAGTTTAGAAAAGCCACTCTTCTGTCCCAGATGACACATCAGATATTTCTAATAGTCAAGGGCTCGCTTCCCCCTCCCATCTCCCACAGCGAGGCTTGCTGTGTTTGGTAGGTACCTTGTCATTGAGTCCAGACCCCCAGATCCAGCCTCTCTGTGCCATTCTCATCTCAGGACAGCCTCGTCCCCCTCAGAGGTCAGCTGCCTCATGCACTCAGTATGAGCAATTACTGGGCACGAGCTGTCGACCTTGCTCCATGCGGGGATCTTGTTAGTGTTAATCCCGCGAAGATGACAGAGGGAGTCTGAAGAGTGAGACCAAATCACCTCCCATTCTGCCTCAGGATGGGAAGAGCTTGGGGCATCGGTCCTGCTACCCTTCTTTCCAGAGCCTGTTAGATCTGGCTGGGAACCTGGGATGCCAGCTGAGGGTGGGGGTGGCATTTTCCTCTGTGGAAAGGTCCTGACTCTCCCTTCAGGGGAAATCACGATGGAAGAATAAAGAATTAAGTTGTTGGGCTGGGTGTGGTGGCGCACACCTGTAATCCCAGAGACTCAGGAGGCGGAGGCAGGAGGATCGCAAATTTGAGACCAGAGGCAATCTGTGTGGTTTAGCAAGACCCTGTCTCAAAAGGTGAAAAAAAAAAAAAAAAAGAAAAAGAAAAAAAAAGAAAAGAAAAGAAAAAGAAACAAGAAAAGAAAAGTGAGCTGGGGGCGCAGCTCTATGGTCCAGCACTTGCAGAGCATGCAAGCATGAGGCCCTGGGTTCAACCCCCAGTACCACAGGAAAAAAAAAAAAGTATTAAGTTGTTCAGACCCATAGGACAAATGTAGTTTAAAAAATTTTTTTTTGATTATTTATTTATTTATTTATTTTTGCAGTACTGGGGGTTGAACCCAGGGCCTCATGCCTGCATGCTCTACAAGTGCTGGACCACTGAGCTGCACCCTTAGCCCATTTTTTTACTTTTTTGAGACAGGGTCTCACTAAATTATGCAGACTGCCTCTGGTCTTGAACTCGCGATCCTCCTGCCTCTGCCTCCTGAGCCGCTGGGATTACAGGCATGCGCCACTGCTCCCAGCTTTAAATGTAGTTTTTGTTAAAGCTGCATTTATTAAGTGCTTGCCACATGGCAGGCACTGTGCTCTGTGTCTTACATGTACCATGGTGTGACCCTCCTAGGCGGTAGGGACCCCAGTTCTCTCCATTTTATCCTGGGAAGCTGAGATGAAACTGGTTGAGTAGATTGCCCAGAGCTACCCAGCCAATGAGTGACGGATCCCGGACTTGAACCCAGAGCCATCTCAAAGCCTAAGATGCTTGCTGGCCCAGGTAAGACCGAGCATGGACCCAGGGTGTAACGAACACCAAGTGGCACAGGCAAGATTAAGTGGTGCCTTCCAGGTCTCAAAAGGACAATAGCCAAACAGAAGGTCTCTCCGCAAGTCTGGGACTAACCTGGCCACATGACCAGGAATGAATGGACACCACTGCTCAGGAGGAGCTCTGTGGTCAGGCGAGGAGTCAGCAGAGCTGGGCAGGGGGGCCCAGAACACCCTTGAGTGGGTGTTCTGTTCATCTTAACACTCCCTGCCAGGTAACTCCCAACACTGTCCATCTTCCACCTTCTCTGCCCTCACCCAATGCCATGTGGTACTAGGTTGAACAATGTGCCTCCTAAAGTTCCCCTCCACCAGCAACCCATGAATGTGGCCTAATCTGGAAACAGGGTCTTGGCAGACGTAAGTTAAGAAGAGGTCGTCCTGGATTAGGATGGGGCCTAATCCACTGGCAGATATCCTCATAAGAGGAGGGCAACCTGGACACAGATACACGAGGAGAACCTCCTCAGGAGAGACCGAGAGTGCAGAGATGCATCCACAAGCCAAAGAAAACTAAAGCGTCAACAGCCTTGGGGAGCTGGAAGTAGCAAGAGAGGATCCTCTCCTATGACCTTCCGAGGCAGACTATCATCTTGACCTGGGCCGCCACAGGAAACCAACACACACGCCGTCCTCACCTCTCACCTGGATGGCTGCCGGGCCTCCTCCCAGCCCCTCCAACCTGCTTTTCACCCAGCAACCAACTGATCATTGCAGAATGCAAGCTTCCTGTGGGCGCACCCCTGCTCTTACAATAGAGTCCAGAAATCTTTTATGCCCACAAGGCTCTCAGTGGTCTGTCTTCCGTCCCCAGACCTCCCAGCCCACCCTCTCCCCTGCACCCTCTCTGATCTCTTCTGGCTCCACCACTTTCCTGCCCTTCACCTCCTCAGCATCCCCTGCTCCCTGCTGTCATGGCCTCTTTGCTGAGTTTCCTCCTTCCCTGATTCCCACAGTACCCTCTGCTCTGGCTCCTAGCTCCCATCCTTCCTGACTTCACCAGCCCTCCTAGGGCACTCTCTTGGGCCCCTCCCTCACTGCACTTGCCACAGGGGTGAGTTCAATCCTTACTCACCTGCCTCTTTGACTCATCCTCAAATTGCCAGACTGTTCATTTCATGAAGGGCTGCCTTGGCTTCCCACTAATCCCCAAGGCTCATCTGGAACATTGGCGTAGAGTTCCTTGTATCAGTCAGTCATTGCCATGTAACAAAACAGCCTCAAACTCAGTGTCTTTAAACCACAGTCATTCATTTTTGCTCACATTTCTGCAGGGGCTGGGAATCCACTGGTCGCCCTGGGCTTGGGCTCCAGGGCCCCCAGAGCCTCGCTCACAGATGCCCACTGAATGTGTCCATCCCGGGGCTTGGGCTTCAGGGGCAGTAGAAATCCTGGAGAAGCCCTTCTTCTGGCTGTGGTAGAAGCGAGGAAGGAAAGTCGCAGGGCACATATGCATTTCAAGCCTCTGCTTGAGTCTTTGCTCCCTTCCCAGAGCCCAAACAAGTCCCATGGCTGAGCCCCAGGTCAGAAGGTGGAGGAGGATGCTGCTCCAAGTGGGTGGGGTGGAGGGCAGTAAATATTTTCTTAGTAATAATCTTAGCTCCTGCTGTCCTCAATCAATATTTGCTGAATAAATGAAGACATTTGCTTGAGCGAGCTTAGTCACATGGCAAGAAAGGATGTTGTATGGATGGTCCCTGGGGACTGGGCATGAGCTGGGCTTGAGGATTGCTCTGTTGATACAAAACACCCTGGCATGCATCTGGGGGGGCCTTGGCCTTGCAGCCATGGAGACAGAGTGGGTGGAAACATAGAGGCTGGTTAGGCTTGTTGTAGGACATCCCTGGTGTAAACCCCAGTAAGCTCATGGCTCATGAATTTAACGTGATCCTTCTGCAGTCCCTTTGCCTGCAGCGGTAGCCCTGTGGCGTCCGATCCCGTCAGATCTCGGAAGCTAAGCAGGGTCAGGCCTGGTTAGTACCTGCATGGGAGACCACCTGGGAACACCAGATGCTCTAGGCTTGGGAGAAGGACGTGGCAACCCCCTCCCAAAAATCAATCTGCCATTGAAAACCCTATGAACAGCAGAGAAGCACTGACAGTAGTGTTTCCCCTGTTGTACAGAGGGTCGCTATGAGTCGGATACCGACTTGATGGCACCTAACAACAACAACAATCTGCAGTCCCTTTGGCTTTCCCACAGCAAAGAGAAAGTGTGGTGAAGAACCAAAGGAGATGCTGCATGCTCTGCCGCTGTGACATGTCCCACGCCCCAGATTCCCAGGGTGACCTTCTGAAATCTCCAGGGGATGCGAAAAAGGGAAGCGTTAAGCTGTTTGCCACTCGGGAAGATTATTAGCCAATTACTTCATAGGTGTGCCTCACTTGGTTTCTTTCTTTTTTCTTTTTCTTTTTTTCTTTCTTTTTTTTTTTTTTTTTTTTTGCAGTACTGGGGGTTGAACCCAGGGCCTTGAGCCTGAGTGCTTTGCAAGTGCTGGACCACTGAGCTGCGCCCCCAGCCCATTTTTCTTACTTTTTGAGACAGGGTCTCGCTAAATTACTCACTAAGTTAAAAAAACACAAGTCAGTATTTTTAGGTGCCAGCTAAGAAGTGGCCTGCTTACCAGAGGGTCCATTTTCTGACCGGGTGGGCGGCTCATGGGGTGACTCAAGGAAGAGTCGCTAAGTTATGCACACTGCCTCTGGTCTCGAACTTGTGATCCTCCTGCTTCCACCTCCCGAGCTGCTGGGATTACAGGCGTGCGCCACTGCACCCGGCCTCACTTGATTTCTTGAGATGCATCCTCAGGACTGGATGTGTCCCTGGCAGAAAGGTGACTGAGCTGAGTCTGGGTTCTTCTCGTTGTCTTCCACCAGGTGGCGCTTGATTTTGATTTGTCCCGTTGGGATGACATTAATGTTGATCCCTTAATGAAGGTGACGTTTGCCAGAGTTTTCTTTTTCTTCCTTTTTGCAGTACCTGACAGGATGGGAGGTTGAACCCAGAGCCTCTCACCTGCTGGGCAAGAGTTCTACTACTGGACCGCATCCTCGGCCCCTTTTGTATTTTTATTTTTTACTTTGAGGCAGGGTTTTGCTAAGTTAAACAGGCTGCCTCTGGCCTGGAACTCGAGACCCTCCTGCCTCAGGATTACAGGTGTGCACCATGGCGCCCCTCCTCTGCCAGATCTTTCTGTTATCAAGTTATTCCTTTTCTCTTTGTAACTAGTGAGCATTTTGTGGGTAGGCACTTTGTGATTATATAAATGTTGCTGTTAGGTGCCATCGAGTTGTGTCCGACTCATAGCGACCCTCATAGGGTTTTCAATGGCTGATTGTTTCGGGATTGCCTTGGGAGTGGATTGCCAGGTCCTTCTCCCATTTTTTGCGGTGCTGGGAATCGAACTCAGGACCTCAGAGACTGCAGCGCAGCGCTCTACCAACTGAGCTAAATCCCAGCCTGACTATATAAGTATCTCAGTCTTACTCAAACTTTCATTTTATTTCTTTTAATCAGGATGTACTGATGGATTCCTATTTCAAAGAATTATAATGCATTACCATCATTATTTATCTTGATGCTCATATGGTGTTCCGTTTGAGCAGTGGGAGCCCCTTCTAGATGCCTTCTGTCACATGATTTGACGTGTCCTCATCATTCATGGAGCATCTCCTTGCCTACAGAGCACGATCTTCCAGGCTCCTTTGTACCTTCCCTCCCCCAGCTCTGGAATCAGCCATTTCTCCAAGGAGTTCTGAGTCCTTCTACTGGAGAGAGATACTCAGAACCCAGGCTGTGGATTCACCCTCACTGCCCCTTGGCCTCCTGGACCTCTGCTCAGAGAGGAAGCATGCTGGGTTGGAGCAGGAGGCCAGAAGGCTCCAGAAGTAGAACTGATGGATGCTACAATGTGCTTGACTTAGCAGGGAAGGGGTTATAGTTCTGTCAGAGGCTTGGAGGAAAGCCTTCATGATAGGAAAGGAAAAGACAAGGCAATAATTTGGAAAACTAAAGCACAAAATATACCAGAAAGGAAAAGTAATTATAGTACACTACATGGCTCAGCTTTAACCCTTTCACTACCCTCAGGACACATATGTCAAAAAATGAATGCATATGAATTTGACAGAAAATCCAGAAAGTGGTGGGAAAAGGTATTTTACACACTCATACTATGCATTCCAATTATTTTGCTAATCATGTTCCTTTTTTTCATTGTTGCGAAGAGTCTCTGCAAATAAACTACTTATTGTCATATGTTTTGATTTGAAATTGGGAGTCAAAAGGTTAAATAATATTTACATAGTCATAATAATGGTACAATGAATATTGATTTAACCAAAAACTGGGATATATTATGAAATTGGAAGAAGTGTGCAAATCTTCATCTCTCATGTTGTTATCAGATGCCATCCAGTTGAGACCGACTCATAGCAACCCTATGTACAACAGAATGAAACACTCCCCCAATGTTGTGCCATGCCCAGCACTATGTCAGTACTTCTCTGCTATCCGTAGGGTTTTAAATGGTAAATTGTTTGGGGATTGTACCGGGAGTGGTCCTTCTCCCATCTTCATTTCTCATAGATGGAAGATAATAATAATAGTAATAATAATAATAATGATGATGATAATAATAATGATAATAATAATAATAAGCACCAATACTGATTGAGAGTTTATGATATGCTTAAAAGTGTCAACTTTAGCCAGGCGCTGTGGCGCATGTCTGTAATCCCAGCGACTCAGGAAAGTTTGAGGCCAGAGGCAGCCTTCACATTTAGGGAGACCCTGTCTCAAAATAAAAAAATTCTAAAAGGATTGGGGGTAATAATAGTAATAATTAATAATTAATAATTATTAATATTATTAATAATATTATTAATAATAATGTCATTAATAATTATTATTAATAATTAATAATTATTAATAATTAATAATTAATAGTAGTAATAGTAATAATAATAATAAGCACCAATACTGATTAGAGTATTGAAAAGCAAAGATGTCACATTGAAGACGAAGGTGCGTCTGACTCATGTCATGGTATTTTCAGTGGCATCATATTGTTGTGAAAGCTGGACATTGAACAAGAGAGACAGAAAAAGAATTGATGCTTTTGAATTGTGGTGCTGGAGACGTCTATTGAATATACCATGGACTGCCAAAAGAACCAACAGATCTGCCCTAGAAGAAGTACAACCAGAGTGCTCCTTGGAAGCAAAAATGGCCAAACTGCGTCTTACATATTTCGGACATGTAGTCAGGAGAGAGAGAACAATCCCTGGAGAAGGACATCATGTTTGGGAGAGTGGCAGGTCAACGCAAAAGAGGAAAACCCTCCACCAGATGGATTGACACAGTGTCTGCAACAATGGGCTTAAACATAAATAAGATGGTTTGCCTGGCACAGAATCGGCAAGTGTTTCGATCTGCTGTACATAGGGTCGCTATGAGTCGGACTCGACTC
>VMDO01012719.1:0-50113 GCA_007922755.1 Pedetes capensis | reverse complement strand
GCAACAACAACAACTGATTGAGAGTTTATGATATGCTTAAAAGTGTCAACTTTAGCCAGGCACTGTGGCGCATGTCTGTAATCCCAGCGACTCAGGAAAGTTTGAGGCCAGAGGCAGCCTTCACATTTAGGGAGACCCTGTCTCAAAATAAAAAAATTCTAAAAGGATTGGGGGTATAGCTCAGAGGTAAGGCACTTGCCTAGCATGCAGTAAGGCCCGGTTTCTACCACAGCACCACCAAGAAACAAAACGAAACAATACAAAACAGTGTCAACCCCTTAAACCTTACAGGAGCCCTGTGGTATGGACAAGGAAAATGAGGCACAGACAAAATTAGTGACTTGTTCAGGATTATGCAGTGAGTAAATGACAGAGCCTGCATTTGAATCCCAAAGTCAGCATCTTGGCCATTGCTCTATGTATCCTCACAAATTTTTAGACCTTTGTTGTTGTTGTTAGGTGCCGTCGAGTCGGTATCCGACTCATAGCGACCTTCTGTACAACCAGGGAAACAGTATTGTCAGTGCTTCTCTGCTGTTCATAGGGTTTTCAATGGCAGATTGATTTTTGGGAGGGGGTTGCCAGGTCCTTCTCCCAAGCCTACGGCTTCTGGTGTTCCCAGGTGGTCTTCCATCCAGGTACTAACCAGGCCCAACCCTGCTTAGCTTCCGAGATCTGAGGGGATCGGATGCCACAGGGCTATCGCTGCAGGCCCTTTAGACCTTTAGGTAATGTCAAAAAAGAAAACATTATAAAACAATAGCATGAACAGGCTATTGAGAACTAGGGCAGTAAATAACAGAAAAACAGGTAAGAAGAATTCGAGCAGTCACCTCCGGGTGTGGCGATTGTATGGGGTCAGGAGGGAGACAGGAAATTGCTGGGGGCGTTCACTTTACTTTGTAGCACTCTGGCATTTAAAAACTGTTTGTGACCAGGGATGTAGATCACTGTTTCTGTGCTCAGGGTCCTGAGTTAATCCCCAGCACTGCAAAATACATGAACTAATTAACCACTTGCGTATGTCTTAGTTCATTTGGGCCTCTGAACAAAATTCTACAGGCTGTGTAGCTTCTAAACAATGGAATTTTCTTTCCCACGGTTCTGGGGGGCTGGAAGTCCAGGATGAAGCCCAAACTTCAATGTCTGGAGAGGGCTTATTTCTTAGACAGCGTGACCTCGAGTGTGACCTCTCTCTTCTCTGTGTCTTTAAAGGTGAAAGGGCCAAGGGCTTTCTCTGGGCCTCTTCCATAAAGGCACTCCTCCCATTCATGACCTAATCACTGCCCAACGACCCCTCCTCCTTATGCCATCGCTTCTTCAAAACATAAATTTTGGGAGGACACATGCAGCCTGCAGCTGTGGCCCTGTGGCATCGGATCCCATCAGATCTCGGAAGCTAAGCAGGGTCGGGCCTGGTTGGTACTTGGATGGGAGATTGACTGGGAATACCAGGTGCTGTAGGCTTGGGAGATGGACCTGGCAACCCACTACCAAAACTCAATCAGCCATTGAAAACTATGAATAGCATAGAAGCACTGACAAGTGTTTCACCTGTTGTACTCAGGGTCGCTATGAGTTGGATACCGACTTGACTAGCACCTAACAACAACAACAACAACAACAACAACATACCTTTAGATCACAGCAGCATGCATTATCTTGATTAAAATGCAAATCAAAGTAAGTAAAGGAGATTCCAGCTGTGTGAAGGATCTTCTTCCCCTCCCCAGAGGTGACCTTCCTGCCGTCCTGTCTGTCCTCTAGAGAATTTCCAGACCCACCTGTGGTCTAGCTCAGGTGCCACCCACCAAGCACGAGCCTCCCTCTGCTTCTGTCCCCTTGCCCTTGCCCTCCACCAGGGCAGAAGGGCTCTCGCTGTGGTTCCACCCCATGGTGAGGCTCAGAATCCAGCAGAGCCGCCCACCTGCTGGGGGCTCCAGGTCGGTTCTTCCCTCCAAGTGCAGTGCGAGAGCAGAGCCCAGGGGCCTCTCCTGCCAGGCGGAGCTCAGAGCCCTGGCACGTGACCCAGAGTAAGACACGCTGGCCACCGCCCACAGTTCTGGTTGGCCAAGCTGGCCTAGTGGGCAGCCCCTCGGAGGCCAGGCAGCCCTGGATAAGGCCCCCTACCAAGGCATCTGTATCCCCGTTCCCCTTCTTGTCTTACAGGTCACCTGGAAACCCTGAGCCTTTGCCTTCGGATTGATTTGTGTCATGGAGACACCTCTGGCTTTGAAAGACTCCCTTCCTGCTACATAATACTTTGGGAAACTGGATGGGCCAACACTAGTCAGCCAGGCACCCTTGTCTCCCAGGAAGCCTCTAGGAGCGGGCAACCCCCTACTTGTCCTCCATGACCCTGTTCGCTCTGTCTGGGTGAAGTCCCAGGAACCCACTGGCAGCCCAGGAGACAGAGGCAGGGGGGGAGGTAGCTGCAGTTCCTATTTAAAGAAAAAAACACAAGTCAGTATTTTTAGGTGCCAGCTAAGAAGTTGCTTCCTTGGCAGAGGGTCCGTTTTCTGGCTGGGTGGCGGCTGACCATGCCTGAAGTGGGGACTGGGGAGGAGGCGGAGGGGCGCCGGGGCCGTCTATCCCCTGGCTGACATCTGGTGTTCAGCGCAGGGTCTGTTTTTTCCTGCTCCACTAGTGGGTTTGCAAGGAGCCCCAGAAGGAACTTTCAGGAAATCCGTGGCAATCTGACCCCGGCCGCTCTGGCCTCTGGGTCTTACTGAGATCAGACCACCCAGGCACTGGGACTTTTCGGGAGGGCACTAAATTCTCCAGGAGCTGCAACTGGGAGATGCTGCGGGCAACGTCTAGGGCCAGGACCCGCTCCAGGATCGGCTGGTGCTTGGCAGGTCAGGGCCTCGGGGCTTCTGCGCCTGGCGGGACAGAATGCACACGGGGCATGGGCTGTTCTGCAGCTGTCAGGGCGACACCTGGCTTCTGGGGCAGTGGGAAGTTCCCAGGCGGTCTCCCATCCAAGCACTAACCAGGCCCGACCCTGCTTAGCTTCCGAGATCTGACAGGATCGGATGCCACGGGGCTACGGCTGCAGGCTGTATATGTCTTCCCAAAATTTATGGGTTTTTTTGGGGGGGAGGGATACTGGAGGTTGAACCCAGGGTCTCGTGCCTGCATGCTCTGCAAGTGCTGGACCACTGAGCTGCGCCCTCAGCCCATTTTTTTTACTTTTTTTTGAGACACGGTTTTGCTAAGTTACGCAGACTGCCTCTGGTCTCGAAGTTGCGATCCTCCCGCCTCCGCCTCCCGAGCCGCTGGGATTACAGGCGTGCGCCACCGCGCCCGGCCCAAAATTTATGTTTTGAAGAGGTGATGGAGCCGGGTGTGGTAGCGCACGCCTGTAATCCCAGTGGCTGGGGAGGCGGAGGCAGGAGGATCGCAAGTTCAAGACCAGAGACAGTCAGTGTAACTTAGCGAGACCCTGTCTCAGAAAATAATAAAATCTACAAAATGGGCTAGGGGTACAGCTCAGTGGTCCAGGCCCTGGGTTCAACCCCTAGTACCAAAAAAAAAAAAAAAAAAGAGAGGTGATGGCATAAGGAGGCAGGGTCGCTGGGCAGTGATTAGGTCATGAATGGGAGGAGTGCCTTTATTGAAGAGCTGCCTGAGAGCTGCAGTCACAGCCCGGAGAAAAGCTGGGCCTCCCTTGAGGGGCTCCAGGAGGGTGCAGCTGTGGCCAGGCCTGGCCACCTGAGCAATGACCACGCAGAGGGCCGAGCTGAGCTGGCCGCCACCTCCACAAGCCTCGGTTCCCACAGCGATTTGGGAGCTCCCACAAGGCTCCGGGCTTTCGAAGGGCTCAGGTCTCCCCAGGCAGGGCCTGGTAGTCTCTGGGAACACCTGGGGAGGTGCACCCCCCACACCCCAGGGATCGGCCAGAACCTAAGAGAAAGGCGGCCCCATCGCCCACGGCTCAGGGTGGGGAGACTGAGGCCCAGCCATCTGTCTGCTCCCCTCTTCCACGGGGTGGGCTCTCGTTCTGTACCCCCCTAGGGGGTAGGTCCCCCCCCGGGTTCCCCCAGAGCAAACTCTGTCCAGCACACCAGGCCCAGGGCTCCCTCTGCCTGGCCCTGAGGTGCTGCTCTTGCCTGGGTCTCTGTCCGTTTCCCGAAGACGGGGAGCACTGGGGCGGGTCCTCCTCTGTTCTGCTACCTGGTGCCCAGTAGGTGCTCAATAACTGGCACCCAGTAGGTCTCAGCAACTACTTATGGAATGACATGAAATCTGCCCGTAGCATTTACTGAACTCCCAAACTGTGGCACCCCAGCTTGATGGAGATCCTGACTCCAAACCCCCCCCACACACACACAACAGAAGCACCCGGAGCCCCGCTGAGTCCTGGCCAAAGATCTCACAACACCTGCGGGACCTGAGAACTCTAAGTTCTGTCCCCGAAGACCCTTGGGAGAGACTGCTTAGCTCACGGCTGGTGCCACAGCGTGGTCCCTCTTGGCTTTGTGACTCCTTTCCAGAGCGCAGGGCCAACTGTTCCAGTTCACAAAGGAGGCCAAATCTCACAGCTGCGAAGCGGCCCCTGTCACTCACTGCCAAAGCAGAGGCAGGATTTGAACTAAGATCTCTGACTCCAGAGTCCAGCTCGCAACCTTACAAGGGGCTGTCTCCTCCCAGGTATCCTTGGCGGGCCAGGAACAATGGCGGGGGCACCATGTCCTTGCTCCTTGCATCCTCCGGAGAAGGTGGGAAGTGTGTCACAGGGAAAGCCGATCCTCCCACGTGGTTTGGCACAGGCCAAAGGAAAGCGCTGTTGGCAGAGCCTGGGGGTGTGGGGAGAGCTCAAGCAGAGCCCCCAAAAGGAAATGCCCCCAGCGGTCTGGCCCAGAGACCCAAGCAGGGGGTCCCAGTGATGAGCCATTGGCCTTTCCTCCTAACTGGGGAGAGGAATGTCACAGACAAATCACAGGGGGTATGGAAAGGGGGAACCTGGCTGCCTCGTCAAGCCAGGGATGCAGCATCTGTGCTTGGGACTGCACTGGAGAGCAGAATGAATGAATGAATGAATGAGTGAGTGGCATGCTGGGGTGGAGCGTGCCCTTCCTGAGCGGTCACACAGCAGCCACCCTGGCTGGGCCCCTGCCCAGCGAGAAGTCTTTTGATGAATCCTCGAGGCCATGACATGAATGCCAGCTTTCTCCCAGACCACCCCAGCACCCGTCAAAGAGGAAGCTGCAGCAGTCTTGCCTTTTATATTTAAAAGGGGTGGAATCTAGTGCCCTGCTCTAAGTTTATGTTGTTGTTGTTGTTGTTAGGTGCCATCGAGTCGTGTCTGACTCATAGCGACCCTCATAGGGTTTTCAATGGCTGACTGTTTCAGGATTGCCTTGGGAGTGGATTGCCAGGCCCTTCTCCCATTTTTGCGGTGCTGGGAATCAAACTTGGGACCTCAGAGACTGCAGAGCAGTGCTCTACCAACTGAGCTAAATCCCAGCCCCAAGTTTCTGTTAGGTCTTGTAACTTACCCATTGGCTTCCAGGCCAGCTTAGAATGTCACTTACATCCAAGGGACAGGCACCAGCACCCTCCCTCTCCCAGCGCCCCCCAGGCTGCATTTCAGGATTTTTGTGAAAATCCTCCAGCAGAACGCACGGAGTCATAATATTTACAAGGAATCTAACGTGGCTCAGAGCAGAGAGGCTGCGGTGGCCTCGGAATTTCTGAGGCACTGGGAGTCATTTAGCAGTTGGCCGCAGGGAACCAAGGAAAGTATCTCAGCCGTGTTGATTTTGCAGAGACACGGATGCTTCTTGGGCACCTCATTTCCGCCTCCCACCCACACTTTGCTCTAGAGTACCGTGGGCGTCGGAGCAGACGGCTGCCCAGCTCTGCCTGCAAACACACCCCTCCCTTGGGCTTCTCCCAGGACGATTCGCTCCTGAAATAACTCTGTGATTAGAAAAGCTTTGGGGTGCATGTTTCCTTCCCTGGAACTCATAATAACAGCTACTAAAACGGTGATTTCTATTAACCAGCCCGCTCTCAATTCTACGGACCAACAGACGCGGAATGAGGGTTCAACCATCTCTTGGGTGTTTTCCCATCAGCCCATGGGGCAGACGCAGGTGCTCTGGGACCAGCATCACTTCCTGGCAATGACCCACCCTGTTGGTACCGCACTCCAAGACAAACGATCTAGTGCTGGGATCCCGAGACACGCCCTGTCAGAATCCATGCCGAGGGACCTCGGGGGAATCGGAGCAGAAGGGGGTGTGCGGTACTTGCCTTGAAGCCGAGTTGGCTCACCACTTGACAAAGATCAGAACTCTTGGCTGCTCATATCCAACGATCAGCAAAGTCTTCTCTGAGGTCTTCTGGGTGGCCATGGGGCCCAATGCCTTCTCTTCCTCTGGCATCTTGGGTTGCTGATATTTACAAGGAATCAAACCTGGCTCAGGACAAAGAAGCTACAGTGGCCCTGGATTTTTTATTATTTATTTATTTATTTTGTGTGTGTGTGTGTGTGGTATGAGGGGGGTGTTGAACCCAGGGCCTCGTGCTTGTATACTCTGCAAGTGCTGGACCACCAAGCTGCATCCCCAGCCCATTTTTTCACTTTTTGAGACTGGGTCTTGCTAAGTTACGTGGACTGCCTGTGGTCTCGAACTTGCGATCCTACTGCCTCCACCTCCTGAGCCACTGGGATTACAGGCGTGCGCCACCGTGCCCGGCGGCCTTGGAATTTTTGAGGCACTAGGATGCTGTGGGCTGCTTACAACCATCTTCCATTACAGGCAAAAGCTACAGGAGGCAGAAGGAAGGCCCATGCACACAGTAGGGTTGCCAAACAAAATACAGGGCATTGGGGCAAATCTGAAGTTCAAATAAAAATCTAGTAATTCGAATCAAAGAGATGACAAATTCTTTTAGTATAAGTATACCTCAAAGGTTGCCCAGGACATACTTACACAAAAATTGTATTTGTTTCTTTTCTGAAGCTCAAATTTAACTAAGTATCCTCAAAATGGATTTACTAAATCTGACAGTCCTAGTGTGAGGGAGCTGAATTCAGAGTTTCCTGGCACCGTGGCCCGACTTCCCTGATCCAGGCATACGGACGCCATCTCCACCCCTGGTCCTGGCCCTTCCAAGGAGAGCAGCTGGGGAATTTGCCAAACCTCTCCCCCGCTCATTTTTTTCAAATCAGGTTTGAGTTGGGTTTCTGTCCCTTGCAACCAAAAACATCCTGGTTAATACAGCAAGTGATGGTCAGAATTCAGAAACAAAGTAATACGTGGCACAGAAATCCAAAGGCTCAGAAGCCCAAAGTGTAGAACTTAGGACTCAAAGACTTTGGAAGGAGGATTTCTGGGCCTGGGATGGTGGTCGCCAACCCAAGGCAGACTCTTCTTACTTCTATGATTGAGTGCCTTCTTAAGCTATTGGCTGCTGTTGTTATTAGGTACCGCGGAGTTGGGTCCAAGTCACAGGAACACTATGTACAACAGAATGCAACACTCCAATAGTCTGCCATGCCTGGCACTATTGTCAGTACTTCTCTGCTATTTATAGGGTTTTCAATGGCGGATTGTTTCAGGAGTGGGCTGCGAGGTCCTTCTCCCTAGCCTGCAGCCTCCCATCCAAGGACTAACCAGGCTGACCCTGCTTAGCTTCCAGATCAGGTGGGATCAGATGCCAGGGTGCTATGGCTGCAGACTGTATTGGCTGTCAGTGTGATTAAAATGATCATCCTATCGGTGTTTGTTTCCCTTTACAAAGTAATCTCATCTACTTTTGAGGTCTTTTGAAACCTCACATTTCCACCATGTTAGAATGAAGAGGGGTTTTGCACCATGAATTCCATTTGTGGTCACATCATCTGCAGTCATTGAAGGTTAGAAATCACCTAACGGGTCAACCCCTGAGGGTTGGCAACCATTCCTGAGGACACCTTCAACCTCTGAGATACCAGGCATGCATCTAAGTTGTAAGTGTGAAGACCGTGAGAACACAAGGCGTGCGTTCCGAACGAGATATAAATAAAATAAAGGCGATACAGAGTGTGTGGGGGGAGATTGCTGGGATGTGAGCGGTCCCTGGAGGGCAGGGACCACGGGGCGTGAAAACACATAGGCGGCGTGGCAGGCAATTTCCCTTCACTTCATACTTTTTTATGGTGCTTCTAATACATAAATAGACATTCAAAACGGAGAAAGCCCATCTTTGGCAGACTGCCTCCCCCCACCCCCTGTGTAGAAGGAAGAATCAAACCTCAGTGACTTGTCCCCCATCTTCAAACTCGAAAGGGAATAAAGGAAGAGGAAGACGTGACAACCCAAGTAACAAGGATCAGACGCCTCCCTCTGGACCTGCCCTCGGGACCAGCATCCTGTCTCTCAGTTGCCGTGGCAGCGGGCAGGTCTTGGCCACAACAGACGTACCACCCTGGCATTCGATCCCGGCTGATCGCAGAAGCTAAGCAGGGTCAGGCCTGGTTAGTCCTTGAATGGGAGACCACTTGGGAACACCAGGTGCTGTAGGCTTGGGAGAAGGACCCAATAGCCCACTCCTGAAGTAATCAGCCATTGAAAGCCCTATGAATAGCAAAGAAGCACTGACAACACCCCAGCTAAATGGGATTCTCTGCTGGGGACGGGCAGGGACAGGCTTCGGGAAGAGTGAGGAAGCCAGAGCTGGGCAAAGCAGATCCCCACCATTAGCTGGGGCCCCGGTGTGGGGGCCCAGCTGTGGTGTGAGGCACAGAGGGGCTTCCTCCCGACAGTCCCTTTGGTTACGCCCACTTATGTCCTTCCTGCACTGATTAAACTCACTTGGAGCACATATACATGATTTGTACAAAAACTTCTGCGAGGTTTTTCATTTTTTCTTCTTTTTAAAGGAAATACAAGATCTTATGCCGGATATGGTGGTATTGGCCTATAATCCCCGCACTCGGGAGGCAGAGGCAAGGGAATGGCAAATTTGAGGCAAGCCTGGGCTGCATAGTGAGCCTTTCAGAGAAAGAGAGAGAGAGAGAGAGAGAGAGAGAGAGAGAGAGAGAGAGAGGAAGAAGAAGAAGAAGAAGAAGAAGAAGAAGAAGAAGAAGAAGAGAAGGAGGAGGAGGAGGAGGAGGAGGAGAGGAAGATCTTACAATGATTACTGCTGAGTGGAAGTAATTTTCGTGAATTTGTATTTTTATCTTTGTGTTTTCTTTTCTTTCTTTCTTTTTTTTTTCCAGTAGAAAATAGACTTAGAGGGAAGCAAGGGAGATCTAGCTGGCAGCATTCGTCTAGTTTTATGATTTTTATTTCCCACAGAGCTTCTCCAAAGAAAAAGGGTGGCGGTGGGTCTCCACAGGCAGGGGTGGGCCTGGAGGGACGGCGGCCAAAAGAGCTTCCGCTGGCTTCCTGGGTGCCTGCGGCCGCTGAGGCATCCAGCACCTGGCGCTGGCCTTGGCCTCGCTCTCTACCTGCAGCACGTGGGAAACAGGGAGGGGTGGACATTGCCAGACCTTCCCTTGCTTTTTTATCTTGTCCTCCTGCCCCCAGTGCCAACAAGGGTGCTGGCCTGTCGTGGCTGACAACGTTTGTTGCACCCCTGTCCACTCGGAACTCGAGGGACCCGTGTTCACAGAGCTCCTCCCTTGGAGAGGATGTCCTACCCCAGGCTCCCCTCTGGCCACTGTGACTGTCTCATCCTCTATCCCTCCAGCTGCTCCAACTCCTGCCCTGCTGCGCACCCCCAGCCCCAGGAAGCCTTGAGCTCCCAGGACCCAGGGAGCCTGCTCTCCTTTGATCCTCACCAGCAGACACAAGGACGGGCTGGGTCCCACCTGAGTTTGCCTCTACCAACGGCTTCTTCTGTTACTTTCACAACTTTCCCCTCCTGCCCCTCCATCTGCCCCCTACTTTTCAAAAACTGTCGCTTATCAGGGATGTGGTTCAAATTCAGCAGCAAGGTAACAACTGAAATTGTATTGCCTACAGCCATACCACCCCGGCATTTGATGCCGGCTGATCGCAGAAGCTAAGCACCGTTGGGCCTGGTTAGTCCTTGAATGGGAGACCACCTGGGAACACCAGGTGCTGTAGGCTTGGGAGACAGACCCAATAGCCCACTCCTGAAGTAATCAGCCATTGAAAGCCCTATGAATAGCAAAGAAGCACTGACAACTAACAATAGTGCCAGGCACGGCACAGTGTCAGGTAGTGTTTCGTCCTGTTGTACGTAGGGTTGCTATGAGTTGGACCTGACTTGACAGCTCCTAACAATAGGCCAACCAGAGTTACCATCCGGCCTGAGGGATCTCTGCCCTAGGCAGACATGTACTCCTGATCTGCCCACATCATGTTCTTTTTTTTTTTTTTTTTGTGGCACTGGGGGTTGAACCCAGGGCCTCCCACCTGCATGCTCTGCAAGTGCTGGACTGCTGAGCTGCACCCTCAGTCCATTTTTTTTACTTTTTGTGACAGGGTCTCGCTAAATTACACAGACTGCCTCTGGTCTCGAACTTGCGATCCTCCCTCCTCCACCTCCCAAGCCGCTGGGATTACAGGCGTGCGCCACCGCGCCTGGCCACACATCACGTTCTTTTGCCTTCCTTCAGGTCAGAACAGGGTTTCTACATGGCTTGTGGAAAGTCTAGCCGACGCTCCTAGCTCCTGGTTTCTCCCTTCTAGGGCATGGCCAGTGTTAACGAGCTTAAGGCACTGTTAGAAAGGCCTGCAGGCAGGCTTCTGGCCAGCACGAGGCAGGTCCTGAGGACACACTTCTGCAGGTCAGCCATCCTCAGGGGATGCTGGGGGGGTCTTCTCAGACAGCTTGGGAATCCATGAAGTCAGTCTCTCTCCCACGAAACACACGGACCCTTATACAGATGGAACACAGTGGGTCTGCCAGACACCCCCTCACTGTACAGGGCCCCAGCCCCCCTTGCTTCAGAACCTGTCCCTCCTCCCCTGCCCCATCTAATCAGAGCGCACCCTGCAGTGACCAGGCCCACAGCCCACTGTGCTCCATCTCCCAGACAAAGAAACCAAGCATAGATTTTGGCAAAATAATTTTATGGCTTAAAAAATAGATGTTACATTTGACATACAAAAAGGCATTTTAAAAACTGATTTAAAAGGTCTAGAAAGGCTTCTGTTCTGAAAGAGTCTCATCTTATCAGGCACCTGTAAGTTTCTGTAAAAAATATAGGGGTGCTTTTCCTCTCTGAGCAAAGCCCGGCACTATTCTCTATAGGGAACGGCCCCTGTCCTCACCTGGCACAGCCCGGGCCCCAGTTCTCTGGCATGGGGCAGAGAGCAGGCACATGATCTGGGTCACAGGAAGCCCTGTTGCTCGGCCAGTTCTTTGGCCCCTACAGCCCCTTCGCACTCTTGCGATAGGACCGTCTGTTATGGTTTGAATATGAAATGGCTCCCAGGCTTGTGTTGTGGGGGCTTCCAGCTGATGGGCTTTGGGGAAGTGACTGAATCCCTAGGCTTCTGACCTAGTAGGTGGATTAATCCCTCACTGGCATTGGGAGGTGGTGAGAGGTAGGAGGGGCCTGGCTGGAGGAAGTAGGTCACTGGGAGCGGAACTCTGAAGGCTGTGCCTTGTCTCCCTCCAGCCACACTCTGCTCCCCAGCCTCTAAGAGGTGAGCAACTCGGCAGCTCCAACTCGGCAGCTCCAGCTACTACGCTGAAAATGCCGGGGCCCAGGGCAGAGCAGTGATGTCTGAGACATCCCAACTGGACGGTCACTTCAGGTTCCTCTCCGTTCCCACTCACTGCCAAGTGTGACCCTTGCCCCTACACAGAGGATCCTGCACAAACCATCAGCACCTCTTAAGTGCCGCCGGCCTGGGCCACAGCCTTGGTGTGGGGCACTGGCACAGAACAGCTGCAGAGAGAGCAGGAGGAGAGAGGAGTGGCGACATGACCTGCTCCAGACTGGCCAGGGGACAGCCAGGGGTCTACAGCCCCACATGGGACATTTGGCCACGGCACCCCCTGCAGGCCCTAGGCCGCTGCAGAGTCTCATTTTCAAGGCAGAAGGTGCTGACCACGTAGGCGGGCCACGGAGCCCTCATTCCACCAGCCTTTCCTGTGACTTGTTCCTTTCCTGCCGTGGCGGTGCTGCCAGGCAGCTTTCCTACCAGTGGACGCAGGCCTCCAGGCTGGGCACCTGCAGCAGGGCTGCTTATAGGAGGCTGCACACACTTTATAGGGAAAACAATTGTTCCTGGAAACTAAATTCTGGGAAGTAGCCCTGTAAGGCTTTCTGGAAGCTTCTCCATTTCCTTCTCCAAGACACCATCCCTGGCTGCCTGTAAGAACGGGGAAAGGAGGAACATAGGACAAGCAAAGCAGACCAGGGAGACCAAGCCCTGTCAATTTTGGAAGAAAGTCCTCAAGGAGCTATTCGGAAATACCAGTCCAAACAGTAGGAAGCTCTGACTGCGCTGCTAATCTGGGACCCAAAAGTGAGAACAAAGCAATTTCTGCAGAGCAAGAAGATGAGGTTATTTAACTTGCAATTAGCAGAAACACTTGTCCCCAGGTTGGAAATCAGAACCAAGCTTACAACCCAGAAAGTCGATTCTGTTTCCTCCACAAACGGCAACATGTGCTCTGGAGATGCGAAATGACAAGGTCCCCCCAAGGTAGGGGTCCTTGTGCCATTTATAGGCTCACAAGCGCACAGCTGGGCTTCCCACGGTGGAATCGCCGGCCAGGGAACCTGACTCTGCCACACAAGGCCCCACAGGCTGGGCATCCAGGTTCCTCATTGCCGGAGCCTGCCCAGGGGCAGCTGCCTGCAGGGCCCGATCTGACCTACAGCTGCCCCCGCCCACACTGTTCTGGGGGTGCCCAGGGTGAAAGCTACCGGAGATCCAACGTGGATGGCCACAAGTCTCCCCAACCTGGGCGTCCTCACTGCCTCACTAGGTAGAAAGTTGCCCCGGGGCAGAATTCTTCAAACTCAGCTACTAGATTGCAAGTAGGTTTGTAAAAAACATAATAGAAAACAGAGGGTATCTAGTGTAAGAAGGGTGGGAATTCTTTGGTGAATGAAACTTGCTTGAGACAGATTTATACCCGGATGTGACTGATTCGTGACGTAAAGCACATTTCTTGCTGCAAAGGATGGTCCGAGAGGTCCGAAGAACACCCCCCTTGGAGGTTCTGGTTCTGAACATCTGTCCTTCCTCACCCCAGGGGAGGAAGGGCAGAGAACATGAGCAGATCCCAAGGAAGACTGACCAAGTCTCCGGTTGGCCTTTTCCAACAGGGTTTTATGAAAGCACTGGATTCTGGAAAGGAACCCTTTGGCATTCCCCGCCCCCACCTCCTACATGCACACTGCCCATTCTCCACAGATGAAGTTCTGAGGCAAGTCATTCCTCTGGGTAAGAACAGGACATTCTCGGCTCCGGCCGGTAGTGACTCACTATTATTCAGAAGGGTGACACAAAGCCCACTCACCCTTTCTCCTGCCATGATGCTGGGGCATACGGAGGCCCCTTTCTAGTGGTGCAAACGCAGAGGGATGAGTCCCCAAAGAACAGATGGGAGTGTGCTGGGGCCATGCACCCCCGGGGGGGTGGAATACTATGGCTTTGAACCTCCCATCAAGGCAGGACGTCAGTGGTGGCGCACGGGTGCCCCCAAGTGGCTGGATGTGGAACTTCAACTGCAACCACCTGGGTCCACTCCTGAGCACCGCCCCCCAGGAAAGGACCCCCAGCACCACGGAGCCCTCTTGGTACAGAGATGCTCTGTCAGACTGGGTCGCTGGAGGCCAGAGTAAGCAGAATTTTAACAAGTGTGCCTTTCATACGGGTGCCGCGGCTCAGACTGCGTTCCGCATGCGCACATCTCCGGTGAAAGCCAGAATTCTTTTCAGTCCCTAGCCTGGAAGAAAAAAGCGTAAACAATCGAAAGCAGAGAAACAGATTTCCTGATGCTCCTCAAAGCCCTCTCTCTGGGAAAATTCCGCAGGACATTGAGACTTTGTGTCGCCCAATACAGAGTGGCTGTAAGACCGGGGACAGTCACACAGAGGCCTCTCTTAACCCTTCCGAGGCCTGCGTGGGGGAATGGGGAAGTAGGAAGTTGAAATGATCACTGTGTCCTGGGGATTTTGCTTTTCGTTGTTGGCTTTTTTTTTTTTTTTTTTTTTCAGTACTGGGGATTGAACCTAGGGCCTCGCGCTTGCATGCTCTGTAAGTGCTGGACCACTGAGCTGCACCCTCAGCCCATTCTTTTACTTTCTGAGACAGGGTCTTGCTAAGTTACACAGACTGCCTCTGGTCTCAAACTTGCGATCCTCCTGCCTCCGCCTCCCAAGCTGCTAAGATTACAGGCGTGTGCCACCGCGCCCAGCTGTTGTTGGCTTTCTTAAAAAAAGAATTCCAGGGCCCCTCTGGGAGTTTTGGACCAAAAGGCATGACTGGCCCGTGGCCTCCAGGGCGCCAAGGACCCCAGCTATGCTGATGGGGCGGCTGCCTACTCACTTCCCCAAAGCCTTAGGCAGGATGTTGGTGGTGAAGAAGCAGGCGGGAGAGACCAGCAGACAGGAAGTCGTCAGGCCGGAGGCTCCAGAGGTAGTGTGAGGAGGGCTGGTGGCTGGAAGTCGGCCAAGTGACCCCCCCAGAAAGAGGCTGCGAGCGACACAGCCCCAGCAGGGAGTTCTGGATATCTGGCCGGGTCAGAGACACAGATGGCCAGTGTGGTCACCTGATGTTACATTACCCGCCCATCAGAGGGTGGTTTGGCTTTATCCTTCCTGGTGAAGCCGGAGGCTGAGGGTGGAAACACCCACTAGGCGCTCCAGGGGTTAGGACCCTCTCCAGTTAGGGACCCCTGGAACCGGCTGGTCCTGTATTCCAGTGTGGTTCATGAAGGAAGAGACCTGTTAGAGAGGGGAGCAGGTAGAGGGGGGGGTCCTCCCTGGAAAAGATGGGGAACTAGCCCCCCACGCCCCAAGCAGACCAGTTCTCAATGGAGAAAGGGAGCCCAAGACAGCTTTGAGATTCCTGGGACCTTTTTGACAGCCTGGTACCTGTTGCTGCGTTCCTGTCACCGCCCTCCCCTGTCTCTCCAAAAAGTCAGAGGCTGAGGGACAGCAGAGAAACAGGGAAGGGACTGGCCACATGAGACAGAGGGGCTGGACCCAGAGCAGGTGGAGGCTGCCTGTAGGAGGACAGGGCGGTCGGCTGGGTGTGCGGAGGCGGGACACAGGGGAGGCCAGTGGAGGCCAGAGGAGGCCAGGGTGGGCAGGACTCCGCCAGTCCATGGTCTCGGTCTCAGGAGGTCCCCAGACTCCCTGCCCAGTACAAGGTGCTGCAGCCCCTGGGGGCTTTGCATCTTTCTCTCCACTAGCCAGGCCCCTCTTCTCCACAAGAGCAAGTCCAAGGACTGCCTCCCCCGGCACCTTCCGAGATCAGCCTCACCCACCGAGTTCCCTCCTCTAACAGTCTTCCTTCGCTGGTGGAAACTGGTGTGTAGATGCTGGAAGTCTGTGAGGTTTCTTTTCTGACTGGGACATGTGGCCTCATGAGGACAGAGGCCTTGTTTTTGACTCATGTCTGTGCCTACCCACCACACTGACAGGGTCTCCTCCTCTCCTCTCTGGGGCCTGATTCGGGCATCAGGTCCCAGAGAGCTGGGGCACACCGGGCAGGTGCGGGGCCAGGAGGGAAGATGGCAAGTGACAGAAAGCCCCGGGAGGGAGGGAGGGGCTGAGATGTCCCCATCACCCCAGGAAGGCCTCGTAGTCCATGTACCACACCAGCTGGCCAGACCGGGGCAGCACGCCTGAAATGGGCCACTTCTTGGGCTCGTGGCCCACGCGGCTCACCAGCATGGTGATCTCCCGCTTTGTCCTGCCCATCACCAGGACCGCCACTTTCTTGGCCCGGTTGATGAGGGGCAGACTGAGGCTCATGCGCTGGTGCGGCTGGAAGGGGCTCTCGGTCAACACCACCAGCTGCTCGCCGTCCAGGCCGGCGGGCGACTGTGGGAAGAGGGAGGCCGTGTGCCCGTCCGTGCCCATGCCCAGCAGCACCAGGTCGAAGCTGCTGTTGGCCACCAGGGCTGAGATCTCGCTGGCGTAGGTCTGGGCGCCCCGGTCCTCCTCGGCGCAGAGCCGCTGGTGCAGGTGCACGGGCATGGGGTGGATGTTGTAGTAGGGGACCCTGACGTGCTGCAGCAGGTGGGCCTGCAGGCCCTGGAAGTTGGATTCCGGGTCCGAGAGAGGGACGCAGCGCTCGTCCACCAGCCACAGGTGGGTCTGGGCCCACGGGAAGCCGTAGTGCCCGGTGGCCAGCTGCTGGAACAGGGCTATCGGGCTCGAACCCCCTGACAGGGCCAGGTGGAACTTGCCAAAGTGCCGCACGGCCTGCAGCGCGGTGGCTTCGATGTCACTGGCCAGCTTAGAGATTAGCTCCTCCGGCCAGGCGGAGATCAGCGGGCTCTCTCGGTACTGGGCCCTGAGGACCTGGAAGTCGCTGGGCCTCGGGGCAGAGCCTGGCCCTGGCACCAGCTGCTCTGGCCGGTGCTGGGAAAAGAACAGCTGGCCAGCCGTGAACTCAAAGTCCAACAGGTGGCCGTTCTCCACACCCCCGGGGTAGAGGCGCGGGACCTCGCGGGCCAGGCTGTCCAGCAACGGGGTCCAGAAGACCCAGGAGGCCAGCAGGTTCTCCGTGGTGATGAAGGACTCCTTTCGGCCGTGGAAGATGTGCGATAAGAGGGTGGAGTAGGCATCCTGCTCCCTCGCCGGGCCGTAGGCATAGTAATCGGACAGCGGGCGGCCGAAAAGGCGGAGCCCAGGCCGGTCCTGCAGCTCCTTCCAGCTCTGGGGGGGCAGGCTGGGCCGGAACAGGTTCCGGCTGACCAGGACGGCGGGGTGGCCCAGCTCGCCGTGCCCGATGTAGAAGATGATCTGCTGAGGCAGGCACCGGCCCTGCTCCGAGGCCCAGTGCTGCTCGCTCTGGGCACAATACGCCCGGTTCTTGAATAAGATCCGAACATAGCCCACCCTCTCGTCCAGGGCCTTGCCGGACATCAGGATGAAGGGGACGCCCTCCCAGCGCAGGTTGTCGATGTGAACGAGGACACCTGGGGATGGGGGAAGGGCAGCGGTGACATCGCAGCCCGGAGAGCCGGCTGCCAGGGCACCTTGCACCCACCGCCTCTGCCAGTCCCACTGCGCTGTGCCCTCCACCCCTGTTGCACCCACTGCCTCTGCCAGTCCTGCTGCTCTGTGCCCTCCACCCCCATTGCACCCACCACCTCTGCTAGTCCCGCTGCTCTGTGCCCTCCATCCCCATTGCACCCACCACCTCTGCCAGTCCCACTGCGCTGTGCCCTCCACCCCCGTTGCACCCACCACCTCTGCCAGTCCCGCTGCGCTGTGCCCTCCACCCCCATTGCACCCACTGCCTTTGCCAGTCGCCATTGAACTGTGCCCTCCAACCCCGGTGCCCAATTAGCACCAGCAACCAGTCATGACGCCAGCACCCTAAAGCCTCTCCGACAGTCCTGGGAGCCTGCACCCTGGAGACACATGAAGACCCATCATGGGGTGTGATGGGTGGGGGGGATCCTGACCCTTCAGGGATGGGGGCCTCAGGAAGGCACTTCTGTCCCTTGTTTGTGGAGCACTCAGGTGCTCCTGAAGCAAGATCAGGTGTAGACGGGAGGCTGGGGGGGTGCAGGGGAAGAGGCTGCAAGCTGGGGTGCATGCATGTCAGGGTGCATGGGCGCATGTCAGGGTGCATGGGCACATGTCAGGGTGCATGGGAGCATGTCAGGGTGCATGCGCACATGTCATGGTGGTAACAGCTGGGCGCTGACAGCCCACAGCCAAGTTCCAAGCCTGGCTGGGTTTCCATAGCCTCACTATGCCTCTGGTTGCCTCACCTATAAAATGGGCAATAATTGCACCTGCCTTATGGGTGCGTGCTCGAGGACTGGCCAAGGGCACGGGGTCCCTAAGCAGCTCCTGCTCTCGGGATAGCGGTCACCACCTGCTAGGAGCCAGCCCTTTCCCCAAAGGTGCTGAGCCTCCAGCGTTGGGTGGAGGATGGCTCTGGTGGCAAGTGCTGGCCAGCGTGGGACCTGCCTGCAGCAAGTGTCTCCAGCTGGGCCTCACTTGGGAGGCCAGACACGTGGCCCACGGGAGCAGCGCCTGTCTGGGCCTGGCCTGGATAGAGGCTCACTCGAGAAGACCGCCATCGCGAAGCAGGGAAGCCCTTGGCCCCCACAGAGCCCGCAGGTGACCCGCTGGCAGAAGGCCAGAGGGGCCCGGGGAAGGTCACTGTGCCCTGAGTCCCTGCCACCCCTCCCGAAAGGGCGCAGCCCACCTGCGAAGGTCGGCGTCAGGCTGTGGAAGCTGTCCGGCCTCTGCAGCTCCCGGCGCACCTGCCCGCTGTAGGCCTGGTACTGGCCCAGCACGGCGCTGCCCTTCTGCAGACCCCGCAGGGCCCGGAAGGCCTGGAGCTTGTGCTGCAGCACGGCCGCGGAGCTGCTGGCGTTGGGGGGCAGCTCCATGGCCACCAGCGTAAGGATCTCCGTGAGGTGGTTCTGCACGACATCACGGATGACGCCGTACTCCTCGTAGAAGCTGGTGCGACCTGAGGGGGATGAGGGGTTCAGGAGGTGCGGCGAGACCCCGTCCCACACACCTGTCCCCGCCTGCTCATTCTTCACACAAGGAGGAGCCCCAGGGCAAACCCCAGCATGGTCTGGTGGCACAGGAAGGGGAGGGCACGTCTGGACCTGCAGGGTGAGCTTGGGGCCCCGTGGCGGGTCCCTGGGCCTGGACCAGAGTCAACTGGGGAGGCTCCAGGCCCGTGCCGCGTGTGCAAGCGCTTGGCCGGCCCCTTGCCCAGCCCTTCTGGCACCAGGAACAGGAGGGGCTCTGGATCTGACAGCAGCTTCCTAGTGTGTGATGGTGGCTGAGCTCCCTGACTTTTGTTTCTGAGTCCTGCCCATAAATGGGATAGCCCATGCCCCCTCGTGATCCAGTGCACACATGTAGGAGGAGATGGGAGGCAGGGAGGGAAGAAGGAGAACAAGCAAAGAAACCCAATCAGACACAGACTGTGACCCAGGGGACAGGGAGGCCGCTGGAGCATTTCAGGTGAAGGGGCCTCCAGGGACACAAGCCCTGGGACAGGGAGGCTGGGCCTGCGGGGTTGGACAAAAGCAGGCAAGAAAGAGGGACAAAGAGATGAGGCCGAGGGGAGCACAGGGTCCTGCAGGATGAGGCGAGTGACTGCACTGTGTTCCGGGGAAGCCACTGTTGGGTCTGAAGCAGCCCAGCCTGGCATGCGCCTAGTGGGGGCCCTGGCCTGCACGGCAAGAGGCCACCGAGGCAGGGAAGCTGAGCAGGAGCCGGTGCAGCTGCCCCGAGGAACGGGCCTGGCTCGGGCTGGAGCAGGCGAGGGAGCTGGAAGGAATGGGAGTCGTGTTCCCGGGCTGGAACCAACTGGACCTGCTGGTAGATGGGGACAGTGGAGCAAAGAGAAGGCACCAAAGATAGATAGGGCCTTGAACTGGGGCCTAAGCAATAGGAAGGGAGGTGGTGGCATCTACAGAGACAGGAAGACAGGGACAGTGGAGCAAAGAGAATGCACTGAAGATGGGGCCTTAAGCTGGGGCCTAAGCAATAGGAGGGGCTGGGATTTAGCTCAGTTGGTAGATTGCTGCGCTGCAGTGTCTGAGGCTCCGAGTTCAATTCCCAGCGCCGCAAAAATGGGAGAAGGACCTGGCAATCCATTCTCAAGGCAATCCCGAAGCACTCAGCCATTGAAAACCCTATGAGGGTGGCTGTGAGTCGGATACCGACTTGACGGCACCTAACAACAACAACAAGCAATAGGAGAGGAGGTGGTGGCATCTGCAGAGACGGTAAGATGGAGCAAAGAGCAAACTATGGAGGGAAGGAAGACCGTGAGTGCCAGTTAGACCTGCTGTGAATGCAGGCGGGGCCGCCCTCAGCAGTGCCCAAGGCCAGCGGGAGGTAGAGAGGAGGTGGTGCTGAGGACCTGAGCTGTGGCCTGCTGGCCTTGCGTGCCACAAAGCACCACGTGGGCCAGGCCTCACATTGCGAGGGTCCTATGTGGCAGGTACCGGCTCAGCCCTTCCTGCATGGAGGAAGGAGTCGGAGGGCTGGGGCCTGCGGGGCAGGGCAGGAGCTGGCTAGCCACACACTGTACTACACGCACGCCTCCAGCGCTAATGCGCGCAAGCTCTGATGATCGGGACTCTGACACCGACACGACTTGCAAGGGTTCCCCAGGGGTTTCACCTGTGCTAGCTGGGTAGCCATAACGCCGGGTCAGTTTCCTCACCAGGCCAACTCCCCTGCACCGAGGCCTCAGCTCCTGGGAGATTTGGCCTCCTCTCCCGCAGGGCTCATCTCCCAGCCCCGCCGCCAGTGACCCTCCATCCCCGCCCGTGCAGCCCATTGGGATGGAGCTGGCTGCTGTGCACTGGCCGCTGAGCTCCCACCTCCTGGCCCAGCGCTACATTCATAACACGACGGCCGAGAGAACGGACATGTCACATCCTCGTATGTAATGTTGCAAGGAGACATGATCACTTTGACAAGAGAAGGACTTTAAAAGAAGATATTAAACAGCTGGAATACTCTGGGCATGGTGGTATGTGCCTATAATCCCTAGGGAGGTGGAGACAGGAGGATTACCAGTTTGAGGCCAGAGGCAGCCTATCTTAAAATAAAAAGTAAAAAAGGGGTGGGTTCAGGCACGGTGGCGAATGCCTGTAATCCCAGCGGCTCTGGAGGTGGAGGGAGGAGGATCACAAGTTCGAGACCAGAGGCAGTCTGCGTAACTTAGTGAGACCCTGTCTCAAAAAGTAAAAAAAATGGGCTCAGGGTGCAGCTCAGTGGTCCAGCACTTGCAGAGCATGCAAGCGCAAGGCCCTGGGTGCAACCCCCAGTACTGCAAAAAAAAAAAAAAAAAAAAGTAAAAATGGGCTGAGGACGCAGCCCAGTGGTAGAGCACTTGCAAAGTATGTGCAAGGTCCTGGGGTCTGCCCTGAGTTAAAAAAACAAAACAAAACAAAACAAACAACAACAACAACAACAACAACAAAAACATAGCTGGAATAAACGAAACTTCAATAAGTGAAAAGGGTTGGAGGTTAGCTCAGTTGGCAGAGCGCTGCTCTATACTTTGTGAAGACCCAGGTTCGATTCCCTGCACAGCAAAAATGGGAGAACGATGTGGCAGTCCACTTCCGAAACAATTCTGAAACAATCAGCCATTGAAAACCCTATGAGGGTCGCTATGAGTTGGACTCGACTCAACAGCACCTAATAACAACAAAACAATAAGTGAAAAGTGTAACTGGAAATTAGAAATTCAACAGATGGGTTTTATGGACTAGAAAAGGTTGAAAGAGTCAATGAACAGAAGACAGACACTTCTGAAGAGCTGATCGCAAAGGCAGCATGGAGAGACAAAAAGGGGCTAAGGGAACAGCTTAGTGGTACAGCGAGTATCTAGGAAGTGTGAGGCCCTGGGTTCAATCTCCAAGTACTGCAAATAATAATAATAATAATTTGTTGTTGTTAGGTACCATCGAGTCGTGTCCGACTCATAGCAACCCTCATAGGGTTTTCAATGGCAGATTGTTCCAAGATTGCCTTGGGAGTGGGTTGCCACATCCTTCTCCTATTTTTGTGGTGCTGGGAATCGAACTCGGGACCTCAGAGACTGCAGAGCAGCACTCTACAGACTGAGCTAAATCCCAGCTCCAATAATAATAATAATAATAATAATAATAATAATAATAATAGAGACAAAAAGCTCCAACCTGGACATATCACAGTGAGCAACTATTCATCAAAATTAAACAGGAGATTGTTTAGAAATCCAGACATATAGGAAAACAGTAAAGAGAAGTGAAGGGATAATCTACCCAAAATTGAGACTTGTGAAGGAGAGGAAATGAGAAAAAATGCAGGGGGAGACGTGTGGGAAACGGTAAAGTGGTTGGTGGGAGCTGCGGATGTGGCTCAGCACTGGAGCACTTGCCCAGCATGCATGGGGTCCTGGGTTCCATCCCCAGCAGTGCAAAATAAATAAATTAAAAACCAGTTGGCAGGTGCATTGCAGTTTATTACATGTTGTTGTTAGGTGCCGTCGAGTCAGTATCCTACACATAGCAACCCTGTGTACAACAGGCGAAACACTATTGTCAGTGTTTTCCTGCTGTTCATAGGGTTTTCAATGGCAGATTGTGTTTTGGGAGTGGGTTGTCAGGTCCTTCTCCCAAGCCTAGAGCACCTGGTGTTCCCAGGCAGTCTCCCATCCAAGTATTAACCAGGCCCAATCCTGCTTAGCTTCCAATATCTAACAGGATCGGATGCCACAGGGCCACGGTTGCAGTTGCAGGCTATTATTGCATAGTTCTATATATTTTATTCCCATGTGTCCATCAGCTGGTCATTCTGTGACAAGGGGGCTTGCACATTGCTATGCTGCTGAAAGCTATGCCACTAGTTTCTCAGATACCAGCAAGGCCACACAGGGCAGACAGGTTTCAGCTGAGCTTCTAGGCTAAGACACTAGGGAGAAGGACCCAGCAGCCCAGTGCATAAACTATTAGCCATTGAAAACCCAATGAATAACAAAGAAGTACTGTCAAATACAGTGCCAGAAAATGAGCCCCCCAGGCTGGAAGGCATTCAAGAAATGACTGGGGAAGAGTTGCCTCTCCAAAATAGAGTCATCCTTAATGATGGGAATGGAGTAAAGCCCCTGGCACCTCCAGTTGCTGATATGCCATGACTCAAAATCAGAAGAAATACAGTGGCCACAACATAAAAAGGTCATATGCATGGCACAGTGTTGGGTGGTGGTTCGTTCTGCTGTACTTAGGATGGCCATGAGTCAGATTTGACTCGACAGCACCTAACAACAACAGCAGCACATATCTTGCGTATGTTTTGTGAGCATTCTCTTTTGCCTGGGATCTAGTTAATGGAGGGAGTGGGTTCCAGTTTAGCCCTGTGGTGCCCTGCATGCTTCTTCAGAGCAACTGCCCCGGGTCCTTTGTACCTGCGCTGCCCAGGTTAGTGCCGGGCCCTCAGGCCAGATGGATGGCAATCAGACCAGGCTGTCCCTGGTGAACAACCTGCCCTGAATTCAGCCAAATATGCCACTCTGAGAAGAGGCACCAACCAGGCCTGTGGGTCAGAAGGGAAGCGGGCAGCCCACTCCTAGGAAGGCACCCTCACCCCCAGCAACAGAAGCCCCATGGCTGTGTTCCCAACCACAGCTTGAGAGCGTGGCTCTGGCCAGGGACCTTAAACCTTAAAGGGTGCAGGACACTCATCCCAGGACACCCCCATTTGAACTTCCTGCTCTTCAGTTGTTCAACAGAAGATCTGGTTCCGGTTTCGGTTCTGGGTGAAGCAGAGCGTCTCTACTGGATTTGGAATGGGATAGTGGGCAGGGCAGGCTGAACTGGGCTCAAGAAGGAGGATGGGGTGGGGCCTCTGTCCCAAGTAGATGGTTGGAGGTAAATTCTCCTTCGCTACAGCCAGGGGGTGCCACACAGGAGGCCCTAAAGCAGGGGGACAAAATCTCCCAACTGTTCAGGAAAATGCAAAAACCTGGATGGCTAAGTGCAATCTTTTTGTTTTTTTCTCGCTTGCCATGCAAAGGCTCTAAGCCAGGCTCACACATGCTAGGCAAGCATCCTACCCCTGGGCTATAACTCCAGGCCCTGCTTAATCTGCGCATGTGCGTGGGGGCGGGGGGAGGTGCGCACATGCTACTGTATATGACTTCTTTGTTTTTCTGTTTAATTAATTAATTTATTTTTTTTTGCAGTACTGGGGAGTTTGTAGTAGCAGGACCTCACACATGATTTTTGTAAGCACTCAACCCCTGAGCCACACCCCCAGCCCATTTTTTCCTTTGTATTTTGAGACAGGGTCTTGCTAAGTTATGCAGGCTGCCTCTGGCCTCAAACTTGTGATCCTCCTGCCTCTGCCTCCCAAGTCGCTGAGATTAAAGGCGTGAGCTACCATGCCCAGCTTCTGCTTAATTTTTAAACGTACACAAATAACTCCAACATTCAAAAATGCTTTTCTCAGGGAAGTGTGTGTGTGTGTGTGTGTGTGTGCACGAGAGAGAGAGAGAGAGAGAGAGAGAGAGAGAGAGAGAGAGAGAGAGATGGACAGACAGTCAGACTCTACCCCAGGCCACAGCCGCATCCTGGCTAAGTGAAGAGCGAGTGGCAGAGGTCTCCACAGGCAGCTTAGACGCCACAGTGGGCCCAGCTGGCAGAGTGACCAGTTGTGACTCAGAAGCACAGAAACTGAGAACAGATGTGTCGGGCCTTGGAAATGAGACGGAGGAGTGGTGTGGGGTGCTGCTGAGAGCGCTTGATCTCCAACAGCGAAATGCAGTTATGGGCTGGCAATTCCACGCCGATGTTTATCCCTAGAGAAATGAAAAGGTACAGCCACACAAAACTTGGACCTGAACAGTCACCGCAGCACGAATAAAACAGCCCCAAAGCGACAGCCTAAATGTCCACCATCGGGTGACTGGACAAACAAAATATGGTACAGGTGAGCCACCCTAATTCGAAAATCTGAAATGCTCTAAGATCTGATACCTTTTGAACACTGACAAGGCCACAGGTTGAAAAGTCCACACCTGACCTCATAGGATGGGTCACAGTCAAACGCGGGTGCATTAACAATCCTGAATAAATTACCTTCAGGGGCTGGGGTTGGACCTCGGAGGTAGAGCATTTCTCTGTCGGGGGTGAGGCCCTGGGTTCTATTCCTAGCACCGCATAATAAACAAACAAGAACAACAACCAGGCAACCAGACGACAACAACAAAAACACTTCAGGGTGTGTGTATCGGGTATGGAGGGAACAAATGATTTTCATGGTTAGACCTGCGCCCCATTCCCAAGATATCTTATTAGGTACGGCATAGGCAAATATTTGCCTGCAGCCGTAGCCCTGTGGCATATCGATCCCATCAGATCTCGGAAACTAAGCAGGGTCGGGCCTGGTTTGTACTTGGATGGGAGACCACCTGGGAACACCAGGTGCTGTAGACTTGGGAGAAGGACCCAGCAACCCACTCCCAAAAATCAATCCGCCATTAAAAACCCTATGAACAGCAGAGAAGCACTGACAATAGTGTTTTGCCTGTTGTATGTAGGGTCGCTATGAGTCGGATACCGACTCGACGGCACCTAACAACAACATGCAAATATTTTAAAAATCTGAAAAAAACCCAAAATGCTTCTGGTCCCAAGTATTTCAGATGTGGGATACTCAACTTGTACATTCAAACAATAAGTAAGATTCAATAATAAAAGGAAATGATGTACTGATACCTACTCCACTATGGCTGAACTTTGAAACTATCATGCTAAGTTATGAAGGCAAAGACAAAAGACCACTTATTATATGATTCCACTTGGTTGAGATGACCAGAATAGGCTAATCCAGAGAGAGAGGGAGAGAGAAGTAGAGAGAGAGAGAAGGAGAGAGAGAGAGAGAGAGAGAGAGAGAGAGGAAACACACATGCAGATAGTGGTTGCTAGGGGCTGGGGGTACAGGTAACTCAGGGCAGGTGGCTAAAAGGTACAGAGCTTCTTTTAGAGGTGATGAACATATTCCAAAATTGATCGTGGCAATGGACACACAGCTCTGTGACTATATTAGAACCCAATGGATTGTGAACTGTCCGTGGGAGACCTTATGTGAGTCAGACCTTAATGAAAGTTTTTAAGAAGTTTTAGATTGGAGAGGTAGAACCGTCAAAGAGGGGGTGTGGGAAGACACAGCCACACCTGTGACCTGCAAGGTGAACTGACAGATGGGTCTGGTGGCAACGAAGTTAGCATTTGCTGCATTTGAAGGCTATCACAAAGGCCAGAGCAATGAAGTAACAGTCAGATGCAAAGATATGATTTAATGAATGGATAAAAACTACTTGGTGACTAGCTGGACCCATGATCGGTGGTCCAGGGCCAGGGTTTAAATGCCACTCTGCCATCTTTGGTCTGGTGATCTTGAGCAAGTTACCTTCCACATACCCTTTAAAATAATCGCCACTTATTTATTTATTTGTTTTTGAAACATGGTCTTGCTGTGTAGCCCAGGCTGGCCTGGAACTCGTTATGTAGACCAGGCTGGCCTCAAATTTATGCCAATCCTCCTGCCTCAGCCTCCCGAGTGCTGGGATGACGGACGTGTACCACCCACCTGGTTACGTTGCCACATATATTTTTTAAAAGGAATAATCATTCTATCTCCCTTGCAGAGTTGTGCAGGTAAAGGAGTTAATACATATGCAAGGCTGAAAGCAGTGCCTGGAATACAGGCAACCTTCACAAATATTGATGGGGGTTTTTATTATTATCAGGGCTGTCAGAGAGAGGCTACCAGCCAGGCAACTCAGAGAACACTTTACCTATTTGGAAATAAAGAAGTTCAAAAAAGTAGCTGGCATTTCATGAGAATAGTACAATGATGGCTTTGGTTTTCAATCTGCTGACTCTGAAGAGGTGATGAGACATTTAGTCAAAGTCCGTAAAAGGTCACTGAAAATCCAAGATGAGGCTTGGAAAAGACAATGAAATCTGGCAAGGAGCTGAATTTCACCAAGTCTGAAACACTGTGGATGGAATTGTTGCTGTTGTTAGGTGCCATTGAGTCAGGTCCGACTCATGGCGACCCTATGTACGATGGAATGAAGCACTCCCTGACGCTGTGCGTGCCCAGCACTATGTCAGTGCTTCTCTGCTATTCATAGGGTTTTTTCCATGGCTGATTGTCTCAGGAGTGGGCTGCCAGGTCCTTCTCCCACGCCTACAGTATCTGGTATTCACAGGTGGTCTCCCATTCAATGACTAACTGATATTTCTTGGCTTCTGAGATCAGATGGGATTGGACACCAGGGTGGTATGGCGGTAGACTGTTGATGGAGAAAGCATCCTTATTTATAACTACCAAGGAAGAAATGGGCTGCCAATTCAACTACGCCAGCCTCTCACCAGTAAGCCCAACTTCAGAGCTGTTCAAATAGGAAAGAACGTGAATGAATCACAGTGGATTTCAGCACAAAGAGCGCAGTTAAGGCTTTAAGAACAGATGAATTTTTGATGGAGAGAATGCAAGGGAGTCCTTAAAAGGCCTGTTATCTGCCTACTATTCATTAATTTAGCAAATCCCTTAGTGGCCCTTTTCCTATTTTTAGCCTCTCGATTCTCGATTCTCAGGGAGAAGGCATATCAGGGGCTCACTACCCGCTGGGTGGAAGACAGCTTCCTTTATTCCTTCATTTCAAGCTCCTGGGGGGTTGCGTCTGTGCTTAGCACAGCCTATGGATTTATGAGCTCTGCTCCCAAACCTGTCAGCTCTGCCTTTGCCGAGTTTAAGTGCAGGGACCAGGACCATGGCCTGGCACATTGAAGGGAAGAGACTATACAGGCAGCTGAGCACAGGGTAGGAAGTTGGGGGTCGGTGCTCCTGTTCATGCTGATTTATTCTCGTGAGTTATTGCGGACTGATTTTCCCAACAAATAATCTACATTGGTTCCCAGGATCCTCTCCTAGGTTGAAGGTTGAGGACTAAAACCCACCTGTATTTAAAGGGAATAGCAAAAGGCACAAGCAGGTTAGGCAACCGGAAGGAAGACTCCTATCAACCTGGCTCCCATCTGTGTAAGTCTGAAGTGCATCCTAGGTCCCCTGAAGACAAAAGCAAAGGAGGCCCAAGGCTTTGCCTTGGGTCACATCGCTCACTAATGGGATGGAAGAACAGCCAAAAAGTGCTTTTTACCTTTTGGCCTACTGATTCTACTGGAGAAATACACATAGAGGGGAAAAAATTAATGCTGATAAATGTTCTAGAATTAGATCACAGTTGCGCAACTTCGAAAATATACTGAAAACCAATGAGTCATGGACTTTACGAGGGTGAATTCTACAGAATGTGAATTTTATCTCAACTTTTAAAAATATAGAAAGTACTAACTGGAAACAATCGAAGTGCCTAATATAGAATTTAGACCACACATTCTGTGAATGAAATAGGAATGCAGAGCTATTAAAAGAAATATTATGCAGATTGCCAATATATGTAGATTTAAATAGGTACCTAAGTATGTATGCATAAGACAGAAATATTAGATAAGAATGGACATAAAAGAGTATTTACAGACCAATTACAGGCCTTTATGTAATAGTCCAACATAAGTCACGTGGCACACAGTCATTGGAAGATTGCTGCCGCTACCTCTACCTTGCAAACTTGGAAGGAGAACAACGCTTCCATTTGTGAAGTGTTTCCGTGGTCATTATTGGATCTAATCCTTAAAACCACCCAAAGAGAGAGGTACGGGGGGTTCTCAGCCTTGTGCCTTCAGAACTGGCCCAGTAACTGCCCCTCACCCGCCGTTGCTTCCACACTGTGGCAGATCTGGGTTTTCCCAGCAAAAACAGATACTTTCAAAGAAGAAAAAGAAAAACAACTAAAACCCAGCCGCAGTCCCTAGCGCTGTCTCCCGGGATCACTAAAAATAAGAAAGACGAGGGCCAAGGAGAGCCAGGTTGGCTGGTGGCTGGTGCTCTCCCTGGACAGGAGGCTGCAGCTGCCCCAAGCTCACCCCGCAGCCAGCACAGCAGATGGGTCAGGTCGGGAAGGGACACTGGCCTTGCTGAGCCAGCGCCCAGCTCCTGGCTCCTGGGTAGCAGGCAGGGCAGGTTGGTGCCACCTGGGAGGATCCTGGTTGGGCTGCCCCTCAGGGAGAGGCACCAGGCAGTCACTCCAACCCTCAGAAGTGAACATGTGTCCTGCTCTGTCCCCTATGTCAGGACAGGGACCCTCCCCGGCAGGGACAGCCAAGGAAGCTTCCCTTTGCCCCTGCCAAGCACTGGCTTCTGCCCAGAGGGGAAACTGGGGTGGCAGAGAGCGGGCTCCTGGGGACATGCTGGCAAGGAGGCCAGGGACCCCGCAAAGCACCTGCTGAGAGCCTGGGGACCTGGGAGGCTGCAGGCACAGGGGTTACAAGTTTGGGTTCTGGGGGGGCCAAAGGCCACAGTTCAAGCCCCAGAAGCAAAGGCAGCCAACACCAGACCCCCAAACCTTCGTCATTGTAGACCTGGCTCCTCTTGCCTGCAGGGCCTTTCCTGACATCATAACAAGGGCCAGCCAGGGGTCACTGCCACGTGGCAGCTGGGTGACCTGGCCAAGGTCACTCCTACAGCCCACGCTGCTGTATCAGGAGACCCTGTCCAGGGCCTCAGGACACCTGTGACTCTCAGGAGCCAGGATTCCTGGGGGAATAGCCGGGTCCAACCGACTGCTGGAGCTGCTGAGCGGCTAAAGGATGGCCTGCTCCGTCCTCCTCCTGCCCCACCCCCACTCCCAGTCTGAGAGTCCCTGACTCTGCAGCAGGCTCCTCCAGGCCAGAGGCTGCGGCAGAGGAAAAAAAAAACCCTGGGAGAGGAGGGAGCTGGGGAACCTGCTGCCACCCGTGTGGCTGTGGGAGCTATGGGGGGTGGGAAAGATACCCAATGACCTTGCAGCTCTGAGGTCCCCTTGCCAGGGCTGCGCTTGCTTGTAGCCCCGACCCTCCCAGCACATAGGACAAGCCCCGGGCTCCCCCAGGAGTTGCAGGGGAGGAGGCAGACCAGGAATGGCCTGTGACCTTGGTCTTTCTGCCTTGGGAATATCTTTGCCCCCTGCCTGCTTCCCACTCCACTTTACCTGGACAACAGTGGCCTGGCCCCCATGCTGGGCTCCGAGCTGGCTGTGGTGGGGTGGGCTGCGGGTCCGCAGCTCCTGAACTCTCTCCAGCCTAGACTATAGAATCCAAAGCAGCACCGGGCCGGGGTGGGGTGGCGGGGAGGGAGGACGTGAGCCACGCTTGGGTCCCCAGAGGCTTTGGCTGGCACTTCCTCGGGGTGCGGACAAGACCTGTCCTCCTGGCATGCACCGTGCATGAGGGCGAGAGAGCACACGCCCATTCTGTTGCCAAAAGCCAGGGGTCAGAGGCCCCCCTGCTGGGGCGTGGGCCCGGGTGCAGGGGTCATCCTGCTGTCACAGATCCGGGCCTGTGCATGTAACTGGCAGGGTAACAGACGCACCAAGGGACGCAAGCCCCAGCACAGCCGCGGACCTGCCGGCCGGTCTCAACAAAAACAGACCCTGGACCAGCCGCACACGCACAGCCTTGGGTCACATCGCTCGGTCTAACGGGATGGAAGAGCAGCTAAAAAGTGCTTTTTCCCTTTTGGCCTACTGATTCCACTGCGGAAATACACGTAAAGGGGAAAAAAAATTAATGCTGATCTAGAATTAGATGGTGATTGCACAGCTTCGCAAATATACTGAAAACCACTGAATCGTGGCCCAACCCCGCCCGGTGCAGCCCCTTGGGACAAGTAGAACCCCAGCTGCCTGTCCTGCTCTGGCCGGGCAGCACGGTGCTCAGGGCCCAGGAGGAGTGCGAAGCGCCCCACTGCAGCAGCCCAGCCCCTCCCTCGGGGACGGGCACAGCCAGCCCAGGTGGCTGCAGCTGCGGTGGCTGCTGTTGAAACCCAAGCTCCTGCCTGCTGCAGGCTTGCTCAGGCCAGCTAGCCCGCACAGGCCTCCATCTGTCTTTCTGTCTGGCCCTGTTTTCCTTTCTGCAAATTCCAAAGGCACCTCTGCAGTCCGTGGAGACCCTGGCTCACAGCGACCCTGCAAAGAACCTACAAGTCGCACGTGATGCAAAAAGGAAATGGGCAGGAGGGTCACAGAGGGCAGAGGTGAGAGGGCCACAGTCACTCCAGACATCATGCTCTTTCCTGCCCCATGAGGGGCTCAGGGTGGAGCAGTCAGCGGTGGGCAGGAAAACCCGGTCTCCCAGCCCTGCCAGACAATCAAATCCAGGCACCAGAGAGGGAGGCACAGACTCTCCCACCGGCTTGCCCAGGGCCGCCAGCGGCACCAACCGGCCCCTCCACATTCTCCACGCCTGATGTGCAGTTGATCTCTGTAGGCGAAGCTAGGACAGGACCCAGCACACACTCCTGCTGTCACAGCACACGCATAGGCTCAGAACTCCCGTCGCCTGAGCCCCCGCAGAGGACCAGGAGGAGACATTTGGGGGGGCCCAGGACGACTTCCTGAGATCCACAAAGGCTCGCTGCCAGGGGCCAGGGCCTCATCTTTGCTGTGTGTCCTAGAGTGAGAAAGCCGAGAGCCTTCAGAGAGATGTCCTTTGCATATAGAAAAATATTACCAAGTAAATGATAGAGAAGTCTTTGATGGGGAGGGTGGGATGGGGGGAAGGTACAAGAGGGTAAGGAGGAACCTATATGTATAATGTACATCAAAATGCATACATGGAAATGTCACAATGAAAAGCATGTCAGAATGAATCACATTAAGGTGTACATTAAAAATTTCCAATAAAAAAATAAAATTAAAATTAAAATTAAAAAAAGAGAGAGAGAGAGATGTCCTTTGAGGCTTGCCTGGGTCCTGTCTGGACTCCAGCCCTCGCCCTCACCCTCCTCCCTCCTACAGCACTGCCTGCCTGCGTCCCTGTTAATCTGGGGACAGAGGCTGGGTCTTATGCCTCTCTGCACGCCCGCAGCCCTGCACAGAGCTTCTAGCACTAAATAGGCATTCAGAAAAGAGTGGAAACTCAAAGAGTGACCAAGGGGGAAAGAAAGAAAAAGAGAAAATATCAGAGAAAGAACAGGCGGGCAGAAAGGGAAAGAGCGGACCTCTGCCCTCCCCCCAGGCCTCGGGGCTCAGAACCATCCCCTGCAGGGTGGGATAGGAGGGTGCGGTGGCCTCTGGGACCTCCCTGTAGCTGCAGAAGGGGCCCAGGGCTGAGCTGGATGTGAATCCGCTTTGGCTGCACTGTGCCGTGGTGCTGACCCAGGACTGGTCTCCCCTGCTCCTCTGGGGGACCTTGGACACATCGCCAAACCTCATGAGTAGCAGGTCAGTCATCAATCCCACCTTACACAGCGACAGGAACGGGGGAGGAAGGACCTGATAAAACCCAGCTTTTATCAATGCTTTAAATGCAGTCAGTGCCCAAAAATCCTAATAACCTTGCAGAATGCCAGAGCTCAAAGTGACCTTGGCTGCTGTCACCTACAAAACCTGCTCATCCCGCAGACGCGGAAGCGATGAGCCGAGGTCACCCAGCTAGAGGCAGAGATGGGCCTGGCGCTCAGGTCTCACAATGCCACGTTGCCACTGCCCATTAGGAATTTACTCAGTACTTCTGACACGGGTGGCTTCCTGGAACTATAGCTGGGTGGCAGAGACAGGCGGCACAAGTTCAAGACAAGGACAGCAGTGCAGAGGGCAGGGGAGGGAGGTCAGTGGCATGAGAGAGGGGAGCGCAGAGTGGGCCCTGCAAGGCGGTCAGCAAGGGCCTCCCAGAGAAGGAGCAATGGCGTGAGAACCAACACCTGAGAGGGGCCGGGGGAGGAGGAAACAGGGTCCCCAGGTGGAGTGCACCGCTCGCGCAAGTGCAGAGTGTGTGAGGCCCTCGCACAGCTCTGCTGATCCCCACCATGCTCCCACACACCCCAGGGTGGTGGTGGTGTTAGGTGCCTTGGAGTCAGGTCCGACTCATAGCAACCCTGTGTACAACAGAATAAAACCCTCCCCAACACAATGCCATGCCCGGCACTATGTCAGTGCTTCTCTGCTCTTCATAGGGCTTTCAATGGCAGATTGTTTCAGGATTGTTTCAGGCATAGGCTACCGGGTCCTTCTCCCATTTTTGCAGTGCTGGGGATCGAACCCAGGGCCTCAGAGAGCACAGAGCAACGCTCTACCCACTGAGCTAACCCCCAAGGTAACTTCCAGCATTTACTGTTTGCCAGCTGTTCCGAGGGTACGTGCCAGATGTACTCTCTGGACCTTCTGGACCACACGCTCCCATGGGCAGCAATGACCAGGCACCCTGTGAGGCATGGGGCACAGAGCAGGTCCTGGCAGGAGACCACATACCAGCCGAAATCCTCCCTCTGAGCCACGCTGGCCAGAGTACAGAGGCCAGGCTGCTGCTCCCACCTGCGGGACCTGGCGCCCTGCCTGGATGCTGGGCAGGCAAGGCCAAGGGGCCGCAGAGCCTGGGCCACTCACGCACCTTCTGCATCCACGGTCTCCTTCATGATGATCTCCACCCGTTCCACGTGGTGCCGGTTCCAGAGGCCATCCAGGGCCTTGCGGTTCTGGTCTCGGAAGGGCAGGATCTGGGCCACAGCCTGTCAGAGAGGAAGACAGGTCATACTGTGAGTTCTTCTTGGGGTGAAGGAGCCCTGGCTCAAAGGGCTCCAAACCTCACCCCACTGGGGGGAGAAGATGCTCTCTGAGGACTCATTCTTAGACTTCAGGGTACCACAGCCCTATAAAGACTCCAAAACCTCAAGTTTGCAAGGCTGGGATTTAGCTCAGTGGGTAGAGTGCTGTTCTCCACTCTCTGAGGCCCTGGGTTCGATCCCCAGCACTGCAAAAATGGGAGAAGGACCTGGCAGCCCACTGCTGAAACAATCTCCAGTCAGTCATCAAAAACCCTATGAATAGCAGAGAAGCACTGACATAGCGCAGGGCATGGCACGGTATCTGGAAGTATTTTGTTCTGTTTTATATAGGGTCACTAGGAGTCAGACCCAGTTCGATGGCACCTAACAACAACAGGGGCTGGGATTTAGCTCAGTTGGTAGAGCGCTGTGCTGCAGTCTCTGAGGTCCTGAGTTCAATTCCCAACACCGCAAAAATGGGAGAAGGACCTGGCAATCCACTCCCAAGGAAATCCTGAAACAGTCAGCCATTGAAAACCCTATGAGGGTTGCTACGAGTTGGATACCGACTCGATGGCACCTAACAACAACAACAACAGAGGTTCCAGCCAAGGAAGAATATACTTAAAATTACCTTTGTTCTATGACTATCAACTTTTAATAAAGTAAGGATTTTTTTTTCTTTTTTTTTTTTGCGGTACTGGGGGTTGAACTCAGGGCCTCGCGCCTGCATGCTCTGCAAGAGTTGGACTACTGAGATGCACCCCAAGCCCATTTTTTTTTTTTTTTTTTTTTTTTTTACTATTTTGAGACAGGGTCTCACTAAGTTACACAGACTGCCTCTGGTCTCGAACTTGCAATCCTCCTGCCTCCGCCTCCCAAGCCGCTGGGATTACAGGCGCGCGCCACCTCACCCGGCAATAAAATGTGGATTTTGATGCCAAAAATGTAGCAAGAAAAGCTTCACACTGAACACGTTCGGTATTTCTTCTCACTTTGCAGTCAATAAGTAAAACCCTTACAGGACTGGTCCTGGTCTGGGGACCACTCGTTGGGAGTATTACTATGGCAACTGCATAGGGCTGGATGGCAAGTGTCTGCCTCAGAAAACAACCTGCCCAACACGGGGCCTGGCTCAGTAGCCTGGGTACTGACAGGCACAGGGGCAGTGTGCTCACTGCTGAGGTTGTTGGGACCGGATGCTCTCAGGGCTCCCAGGAGTGTGCAGAGAGAACTGGCCGCTGACCAGCATCCCCCAGGAGGTCACCCCTGCCTCCGGGCCTGGCTGGGATGCTTGCGCGTAGGGTCCCACTGTCTCCTGTTGTTGTTGTTAGGTGCCGTCGAGTCGTACCCGACTCATAGCGACCCTCATAGGGTTTTCAATGGCTGATTGTTTCGGGATTGCCTTGGGAGTGGATTGCCATGTCCTTCTCCCATTTTTGCGGTGCTGGGGATCGAACCCAGGACCTCAGAGACTGCAGAGCAGTGCTCTACCAACTGAGCTAAATCCCAGCCCTCACTGCCTCCTACTTGGTTTTAATATCTTGTCACCAGCCTTCTGGCTCAAATCAGAGTTCAGATTTTGAGAAAAGGGAGTTGGCTACAAGATCAGAAAGCTAATTCTAATTCCCACAGTACCCTCAACAGGAAGTCAGGCCCAGACCCCAGAGACCCTGTGCCACCTGGCAGAGGAGGAAGGGGAATGCCGCAGGATCAGAGCCCAGACCCTGGGTGGGAAGCAAAGAGGACAGCAATTGCCCAAAGAGCAAGAGGCTGGATATACAGACAAGGACCAGCAGTCCTGCCCGCTGCGCCCTGGGTTCCTCCGTACCCACGTTTTCTGCCCACCTGCAGGGAGATCGTGCCATGGGGCTCGAAGTGCATCGCATCCTCTGGCCCGATGCCACATCTGGGGGCGTGGCCCTGTCCACGGGCCACTGGCACCAAGCACCCCCCCCAGCCCCTGCAGCTCACCTGCTTGCCCAGGTAATGGTCCACCCGGTACATCTCTTCCTCTTGGAAGAAGCTCCCAAGCTCTGTGGCCAGCTGTTGGGCCGAGAGATGGTCATGGCCAAAGGGCTTCTCGAGGACCACCCGTAGCCAGGTGCCTGGGCCCGGCCGGCAGCTGCCGTTGATATTGCGGGCAATGTCTGCATAGGCGAAGGGCGGCACGGAGAAGTAGAAAATCCTGCCAGCCTCCCGGAGGCCCTTCTGATGCACGTGGGCTTCAATGTCCTTGCCGAGGCTCTGATAGTCCTCGGCCGTCTTCAGTTGGTGGTACTGGCTCAGCCGCAGGAACTGATCCTTGCGTTGGGCGCAGTGGCTGGGTGCCATGTCCTCGGGGCAGGACAGGGAGTCCAGGACCTTGGCCAGGAGTTCCCGGCCCTGCTCGGGGGCTGTGAGAGCCGCCCCGTGGAAGCGGAAGCTGTGGCCCTTACCGCCCTCATCCAGGTATAGCTGGAACAGGCCCTGCCACAAGTACTTCTTGGCCAGATCCCCGGTGGCTCCCAGCAGGATTATGGAGACGTGGCCCTGCAGCTCCTGGGCCTGCAGGCAGCCCAGAAGGGCCACACACACGACCACTGTGAGCATCCTCCCAGCGCCTGGGTGCCTGGGAAAGACAAAGAACAAGGAAGGATCAGACATGGTTCAGGTGGCTGACGGGAAAGCAAACGCACGTCCAGGGAATCAAACACTTCCTGCCTGGCAAGAGACAGCACCGAGTTTCTTGGGAAAATGTCATGGACCCATGGCACTCCCCTCCCTCCTGGGCAGCTAGGCTTCTGCACCAGGAAGTCGGTGGGTAGGGAGCCTGCGGCACAAATAGGAATCATGCCTGGGTAGAGACGAGCCATTCTGATGCTAGGAGCAGGGGAAAGGGGGCCGTAGCACCACGGAGACCCTCAAGGGGGCGGAGAGGAGCTAGCAGCCCACTTTATGACTACAGCCAGTATCATCCATGAGCATGGATGGCCTGGACAGCAGGAGTCCCCAGCCCAGGAACGGTAGTAGGTCTGGAGCCGGTAGCTAGAACTGAGAGGACGTCACGCCCTCCCCTCCCCTCTCACTTGGCTTTTGCCCCGGTGTACCGGACTCGACACGCAAGATCACCACAAATAATGGCTCCAGCATAGTGGTTAAAAACGCACTCTGTGGGGGAGGAGTGTCAGGAGGCGGTCAGGGGAAGCTGACGTGAGTAATGGACAATGGAATGTATGTATGGAAATGTCATAATGAGACCCATTAAGGTGTACATTAAAAATTACTAATAAAAAAATTAGAAAAGGCCGGGCGCGGTGGCACACACCTGTAATCCCAGCGGTTTGGGAGGCAGAGCCAAGAGGACCGCAAGTTTGAGACCAGAGGAAGTCTGTGTAACTTAGCGAGACCCTGTCTCAAAAAGTAAAGAAAAAAAAAGGGCTGGGGGTGCCGCTCAGTGGTCCAGCACTTGTAAAGCATGCAAGCGTGAGGCCCTGGGTTCAACCCCCAGTGCTGAAAAAAGAAAAAAATAAATAAATTAGAAAAAAGACTCAGAGGCTGAGGGCGTAGCGCAGTGGTAGACACTTCCCTAGCATGAGGCCCTGGGTTCCATCCCCAGCACCAGAAGAAGAAAAAAAAAAGCTCAATAACTGGACAACTATTTCACCTGGTGACACCTCAGTTTCCTCATCTGAAGCTGGCGTAGAGTGGGACTTCCAGTGCAGGGTTATGGTAAGGATAAAAAGAGTTCATGTTGCTACTCTGCTGAGGCCAGTGCCAGCCATTTTCTCAGGACCACGTGCGTGGTCACTGCTGTGATGGAACAATAAAAACAGTGGCGAACGGAATGCTCGCACGGGCCATGTTGAACCAAGCACTTCTGTGCATTGTTGTTGTTGTTAGATGCCATCAAGTCGGTATTCGACTCATAGCGACCCTGCATACAACAGGTGAAACACTATGTCAGTGCTTCTCTGCTGTTCATAGGGTTTTCAATGGCTGATGGATTTTTGGGAGGGGGTTGCCGGGTCCGTGTCCCAAGTTCACGAGTTCTGTGCGTTACACCTTACCCAGCCCTGCGGCACCACATGGGGGGCTCCTATTCTGCCTCCCGTTTTGCAGATGGAAAGGCTGAGGCTTCACTGGATGAGGGTCCCGAAGTGAGGAAGTATGGAGCCAGGACTGACAAGAGGTTCCGTGCTCTGGGAAAACTGCCTGCCATGACCTCCCCAAGGCAAGTACATCGCAGCCTAGCGTGAGGCCCCCAGTGTGTCTGAGAGGCGAGAGGCCTGGGGCAGGTGTCAAGGGCACCTGGGTATTTGCTGCTTCCGGCCTCTGTTCTGGCTGTAGGGTCCATGGGCTGCACTCGTACTCTACAGCCCCACACACCTCCAGTTGCCCACTGAGGATGGGCTTTGGGCACAGGGTGGAAGGAAATGAGGAAAGGAAACCCGGTTGGCCCAGTGGCCTTGGGAAACAGATGGTAGAACTGGGGCCCAGCCCAGGGTGAGAGAGTGAAGGAGAATCTAGGGGTCACAGCATACCAGATGGAGGGTTAACAGAACCCATAACCACCCTAGCGGGCTGTGATCCAGCCACATGGACAGGGAAAGTGAGGCCAGCTTACCACACGGAGGGGACCCCATCTGCCTCTTGACCTGCCACTTACCCTAGGCACCTTCCTCGTCTCTCTGGAGATCCATCCCCAAGATGGCCCTCGTCACGGCCAACCCAAGACAAAGGCCCCGCGACAGCATCTGTGCCAGTGTCCTCAAGGTGCCTGACACGTCTGTCCACGAAAGGACCCCCTGAGTGGCCCCCAGCCTTCCACTCCCACTCCCCAGCGACCTGTACTCACACCCAAATACAGACAGACTAAGGGACCGTCCAACCTTCTTCTGCTTCCCAAACCCTGTCCTTGGAGCAGCGAGCGTCCCTTTGTCAACTGGCAACGGCCCCTGCCCAGAGGGAAGGAAAAGCTGCAAGGTCAGTGCGGGAGAGAGGCCCGGGAGAAACCTGAACCCGGAGAACAGCCTGCAGACGGGGGAGGCGCCAGCTGGCAGGCTGTGCTGCAAACTCCTGATCAGGGCCTGGGAGCCAGAGCTCTGGCTGTGCCAGGCACAGGGGAGGAGCTGGGGAACTTCACGGTACCTGGACAGGCAGCTGGGGGAGCTCGAGGTCCAAGGTCCGAGGTCAGCACCTCTGCCTGTCCCCCTCCACCACTGCGTGCCCGGCCGCAATCTCCCCAGCCAGGCTTGTTCCAGGCTGGGCTCTCAGGTTAGCTGCCCTTACCTCCTCCTCACTTCCCAGTACCGCCCTCGGCACACGCACACACCACACGGGGTATTTTGACACGGTTGCTTACTCTGGTTGCTAAACACCTAGGGAGGGACTCTTTCCTAACCTGGTGTGGGGGGATGTGTCTGCATTTTTTTTATTACCACACTTTTAAACTTTAACAGTGTGGCTGAAACTTAAATGTGCTTTCAAATTTTCTGGGGAGTGTGTGTGTGTGCGTGCGTGCGTGCGTGTGTGTGTGCGTGCGTGCGTGCGTGCGTGTGTGTGTGTGTTTTACTGGGGATTGAACCCAGAGTCTCACACCTGCATGCTCTGCAAGTGCTGGATCACTGAGCTGCACCCTCAGCCCATTTTTCACTCTTTGAGACAGAGTCTCGCTATGTTACGCAGACTGCCTCTGGTCTCGAATTTGAGATCCTCCTGCCTCTGCCTTCCAAGCCGCTGGGATTACAGGAGTGCACCACTGTGCCTGGCGTGGGGATGTTTTTAAAAGGCAGATTCTGATGGAGAAGGCCAGCGGGGAGGCCTGGTAGCTGATGCAACGAGTACATTTTGAGTAGCAAGATTCTGGGATGTTGAGCAGGGGTGGACCCCAGGGTCTTGCGCATGCTACGCAAGGACTCCAGCACGGCGCCGCACCCTGGCCCTCCCTTTTTGTTTGTTTGTTTTACTTTTGAGTCAGGGTCTCACTAAGTAGCGTAGGCTGCCTCTGGCCTCAATCTTGAGATCTTCCTGCCTCGGCCTCCCAAGTCCCTGGGATTATAGGCAAGTGTCATGGCACCTGGCTCTTTTTGTTTTATTTTTTAAATTAAGCGATCAATAAGAAAACTCTTAGTGGACAGTTGGGAAAAGCTACAGAGGAGGAAGCGCAGGGTATTAGACCAAGAACTAGAAAACGTGGTCATTCTGGTCCGGGTTCTCCCCCGGAACAACCACATAAGCTTGAACAAGACATTTAACCTGTCTGGGCCTCCACCTTCTCACAGGCAGCATCCAGGGTCTGGGAGGTCATCAGGGGAAACTCACCTGATAGACAGGGCCCTCTCCATGTTCCAGGAAGGGGAGCGTTGACTTGGCCAGCCCAGGGGTTAAGATCAGAATGCGGCTCCAGGCCTTGTTTTCGCCCAAGCGGGAGAGGGAGGTATGGCCAGTACCCACGCAGCTGTCTCTGCCCAAGCCAAGCACAGGTAGAGCCAGCCGCTGCCAGGGCTTCGGCAGCAGAGCAGCCTCTGGTCAGTCACAGGAGGACGCAGTTCTGAGCCTCTCTGTGCAGCGGATCAGGGGCGGGAGAAAGGAGCGGGGAGGGAAAGGTCAGTGGTCACGGCTGGCCACGCCATTCCCTTTCCCAGCCCCACAGATGCCTTTGGTGACGTCTTCTGACCCTGATTCAAAAAGCAGGGAGCTGCCGGGTGCGGTGTCGCACGCCTGTAATCCCAGCGGCTCGGAAGGCGGAGGCAGGAAGACTGCAAGTTCAAGACCAGAGGAAGTCTGCGTAACATAGCGAGACTCTGTCTCAAAAAGTAAAAAAAAAAAAAAAAAAAAAAAAAAAGCACAAGAAAAAAAAAAAAAAAAAAAAAAAAAAAAAAAAAAAAAAAGAAAAAACCCAGGGGAAAAACCCCAAAAAAAAAAAAAAAAAAAAAAAAAAAAAAAAAAAAAAAAAAAAAAGGGCTGGGGGCGCAGCTCAGTGGTCCAGCACTTGCAAAGCATGCAGGCGTGAGGCCCTGGGTTCAACCCCCAGTACCACTAAAAATAAAAATAAATAAAAATAAAATAGCCGGGCGCTGTGGCGCATGCCTGTAATCCCAGCGGCTTGGGAGGCGGAGGCAGGAGGATAGCAAGTTCGAGACCAGGGGCAGTCTGCGTAACTTAGTGAGACCCTGTCTCAAATAAACTAAAAAAAAAAAACAATGGGCTGAGGGCGCAGCTCAGTGGTCCAGCACTTGCAGAACATGCAGGCGTGAGGCCCTGGGTTCAACCCCCAGTACTGCAAAAATAAATAAATAAATAAAAAATAAAAAATAAAAAAAAATTTTAAAAGCAGGGAGCAGGAAATGTTCTTCAAATCATAGCCCATGACTCTGGACTTTTGCAAAGAATATGGAAGGAAAACAAGAACTCCAATAAAGATTTCTTTTTTTCTTTACAGTCCTTGGAGTTGAACCCAGGGCCTCACACATGCTAGGCTAGTGAACCGCCGAGACACCCCCCTCCCCCGGCTGCAAACTGGTCCATGCACTCCTCTTTTGTTATATTTTATTTTGAGACAGCGTCTCACGAAGTTGAGCAGCTGCCTCTGGCCTTGAGCAGAGCCACTGGCAACGGTCCTGCCTCAGCCTCTTGAACTGCTGGGATGATAGGGGCGTGTCACGGTGCCAGCTAAAGATCACTTTAGACTGAAGCACTAGGAGATGTGCTGCCTTGCTGGCCCAGGTATTTCCCCCGTACACTTCCTGTTCTGTCCAAATGCATCCATGGAGACGCAAGCCCAGCCCCTGGTGTCAGTCAGCTTTGATCTTCGTTTATTCCCCTCAGGGGCAGACTGGGGAATAAAAGCTCCTGGATCAAGCTCTCGGATCATTACACCCCCGAGCCTCGAGCCTCGGAGATGCTCACTCCCATCCCCTCTGCAGGTAACAGGTGCAGCTGGCTAGAGTCAGTGATGTGCTCCTGCCACTTGGTACCTGCAGACCAAATTTGATCACTAAAGTTTCAAGGAATTTTTCAGTCGTTAAACAGCCAGTATTTAAAATGGAATTAGTGGGCCGTGGTGGCTTGGACCTATTATCCCGTTGGTAGTGGAGGCGGGAGGATCTTGAGCTCAAGGTCAACTTGGGCTACACTGTGAGTTCCAGGCCACCCTGAGCTACATAATGAGACCCTGATTCAAAAAGCGAAACAAAACAAATGACAAAAATATATATCTAAAAAACAAAGGTAGTAAATACTCAAAACTCATCATCACCTAGTTATTTGACTTTTTACCATCATCTATGCTCTTGATGTTATTTACAGCTGTTGTTGTTGTTAGGTGCCGTCAAGTCGGTATCCGACTCATAGCAACCCTCATAGGGTTTTCAATGACTGACTGTTTCAGGGTTGCCACGTCCTTCTCCCATTTTGGGATGCTGGGAATCGAACTCGGGACCTCAGAGACTGCAGAGCAGCACTCCAGCAACTGAGCTAAATCCCAGCCTACTGTACCTAAAAGGTAATGGTGCACTTGAACTCGGCCAAGAGGAGAATATTTATACCACTGATATCGGTAAACGCTATAAAGCGGGTTCCCTACCGCCGACCCTCATCCCTTGAGGAGCCAGCTGTTAAATGTATCAGCATACAATTGCCTATGTGAGCACGTCTGTATTCTTAGTCTGGACTATCCCCTAATCTCCAAACTAGTATAACCAATTGCTACTCTGCTAAGCCTACAGATTTCACATCTTTACAACTGAACTGACTTATCCCCCAGCCTGCTTCAAATGCAGCTTCCCCTCGTCTCCATAAATGGCAACTCTGTCCTTCCAGGTGTTCAGTTCGCAAACCTTGGAGTCATCTGATCTGATGGCAAATCCTATAGTGTCTATGGTCAAAGTTTATCTAGACACCCATAATCCAAGCTACTCTGGAGGCTGAGGCAGGAGGATCACAGGTTCGAGGCCACAGGCAGCCTGGACAATTTAGCAAGATCTTGTCCCAAAATTAAATGTGAAAAAAGGGCTGGGGGTGCAGCTCAATGGTAGAGGGGTTATCTAACCATGTATGAAGCCCTGGGTTTAACACTTCAGTACCGAAAAAAAAAAAAAAAGAATAAATAAACAAATAAATAAATAATTCTATCTAAAATACAACTGCCTCTGAGCAACTTCTTCCACATCCACCCAATCATTGTGTCCTGATTACTGCAAGAACCTCCTAAACTGCCTTCTGCCACTTCCTCTGGTGCCTGTGGAGCTAAGCATTAGCACAGCAGTCAGTGACCTTCCAGTTGGATCAGGCCATTCCTCTGTTCAGAGGTTTGAAATGTGTACACATTCTGACCTCCTACTTCCTCTTTGACCCTTCTCCTATGGTACTGGAGACAAATATTGAATATACCACGGACTCCCAAAAGAACCAGCAGATTTGTCCTAGAAGAAGTGCAACCAGAGTGCTTCTTGGAAGCAAGGATGGCCAGATGGAGTCTCATGTATTTTGGACATGTTGTCAGGGGGAACTAATCCCTGGAGAAGGACCTGATGTTTGGAAGAGTTGCGGTTCAACGAAAAAAAGGAAGACCCTCAACTAGATGCATTGACACAGTGACTGCAACAATGGGCTTAAACATAAAACCGATCCTTTGCCTGGCACAGAATTGGGAAGGGTTTCCTTCTGTGTTACATAGGGGCACTATGAGTCAGACCCAACTCGAGGGCAGCTAACTACCACCACCTACTGTTCTGCCCACCTTAGGCTGCAGCTCTCCATCCTCCTGCCGCAGGACCTTTGTACTTGCTGTGCTCTTTCCCTGGCCTACTTTTCCCTGCAGATGCACACATTGTTCACTCCCTCCCTCACTTCAGCTCATTGCTGAACAATCACTCACTCACTCAGGCTTTCTCAGGCCACTCCACAAAGCTGGGCACCTGTTACCTCCATCTCATACCCTGTGCCCTCCTCCCCCACCCTGTTCCTCTCTGTAGTACACATCACCTTCTAGCACACCATAAGATAATTTCATTTCTCTTGCTTATTACCTGCCACGCCTTCCCCCAGCGAGGACAGAATCTCCAGTATCCAAAACAAAGCCCAACACACAGAAAGCTCTGTACACACATTTGCTGAAAGAACAGACAAGTCAATCCCACTTGCACAGGACCACTGTCCCCTTGTGTATGAGGTCCCTGTGTTTGACTGACGGCACGGAGGAACAAAGCTCTCATGGTGACTTCAGGCATTGTCACGGGACACACCAGCAGCTGTCTACCTGAAAAAAATGTTATTAAAAAGAAGAGCGCCGGGCCCGGTGGCTCATGCCTGTCATCCCAGCAGCTTGGGAGGCAGAAGCAGGAGGATCACAAGTTTGAGACCAGAGGCAGTCTGCATAACTTAGTGAGACCCTGTCTCAAAGAAAAGTAAAAAAAAAAATGGGCTGGGGGCGCAGCTCAGTGTACAGCATTTGCAAAGCACGCGGGCACGAGGCCCTGGGTTCAACTCCCAGTACCGCAAAAAGAAGAAGAAGAAAAAGAAGAAGAAGAAGAAGAAGAAGAAGAACAACAACAACAACAGCAGCAGCAGCAGCAGCAGCAGCAGCAGCAGCAGCAGCAGCAGCAGCTACTGCTATTTAACCATGTGCCAAATGCTAGGGTAAGAGTGTGGCATGTACCGTACCCTTCCATTCTCGCCACAACTCTGGGAGGGAGATCCTGTCATCAGCCCCATGGTTAGCAGTGAGCAGAGAAGACAGCAAGGTGCAGAGAGGTAACATGACATACCGAAGGCCAGACAGCTTAGAGGCGACAGGATCTGAATACAAGCAGTCTGTTTCCAGAGGTAACCTCCCACTTCCCTGCGAAAGGCGAGTCTATGTCCCCAAACGGCAAAATTGCTAACACCGTGTTAGTGTGTAGACACTGGTTCTGCTTCGCTGTAAGATTGGACCAACAGTGGTGTAGGGCCGTCGGGCTATTTCTCTCATGCCAGCTGGCCAGCCAGCGGCAACTCTGCTCCCAGGCGTCAAGTTGCCCTGAACACTAATGGCTGCGAACTGGTCCTGGGCTAAAGACGATGCACTCTCCCCCCTGACATCAGCAAGACATTGTGTTGAAGCTCTAGCAAACCCAAGAAGTTCCTAGAAGCTAGTTTCTGGTGAACTGGTTAAGAGAACCTTAGATTCAACTCTCTGCCTCTCAGAGGCTATGTGACCTCAAACAAAGTTATCTAACCATTTTGTACTTCAGCCACAGAATGGGAAAACAAGTTGACCAAAACAAGGACACACCGAAATAATGAGTCAGGAGTTTTGCGCAACGCTTGGCACACGGAAAGCACTTGAGCAACGCGAGTGTCTATCACTGAACATGGGCATTCTGAGTGAAGGTGCTTCTTGCCAGCTCCTCGGAACTCCTGAACAACCATGGAGCCGCTTCACAAATGAAAAGACACCAAGCAATGGCTGTTGTTGTTGTTGTTAGGTGCCGTGGAGTCGGTATCCGACTCATAGCGACCCTCATAGGGTTTTCAATGGCAGACTGTCTCGGGATTGCCTTGGGAGTGGATTGCCAGGCCCTTCTCCCATTTTTGCGGTGCTGGGAATTGAACTTGGGACCTCAGAGTTGGTAGAGCACAGTGCTCTACCAACTGAGCTAAATCCCAGCCCTTAACAATGGCTAGTGATGGCGTATCTGGTCCCCCCAATCACACTGGTGAAAAAGCAAAGGAATCCACTGCTGGGATGCTTAGCCCTCAAGGAGGTTACCGTCTGGTAGAAGGAAAAATAAGTAAGGGCTAGGGGTGTAGCTCAATGGCAGAGTGCACTTAGCACACATGGCAACTTGGGTCTGGTGCCCAGCACTGCAAATAAGCAAATAAACACATAATTCAAAAGATAGAGCTCTAAGCCTTGTAGCTCTAAGCCCTTCGCTCAATTGCTCTGGGCATTTTCCTCTGGTTATAAAATGGGGATAATCTACTTCATATTAACATCCGGCCAGAACAAACTAGGTCCGGGCATGAACGAACATGCTTTGGGAGGACACGGTGATGGGAGACCGCCCAGGCAATGGCACCTGGCTCCCAACTCAGGACAATGTTAGACTTCTGCTCTTGGGCAGGTCAGCATCCCTAGGTTACAGCCTGGCAGAATCCTTGGTGAGCTCTGACCACAAGCAGTGACATACTGTTCTGTTCAAATCCTATAGACAAAGAGAGAAGTCACACAGCCGTAGGTTATGAAAGGTACCTTTCCATTTCCCTTTACCCAGATTTCTCTCCCTTTTGGTGATTTATTATTTATTTACTTTGGTATAAACTGAGCCACTGGCCATCGCTATAATCCCAGCCACCACGGAGGCAGAGGCAGGAGGATCACAGGTTCAATGCCAGAAGCAGACAGCACAACTTGGCAAGAACCTGTCTCAAAATGAAAAATCAAAAAAGGAAGCTGGGCGCGGTGGCGTATGCCTGTAATCCCACCCACTTAGGAGGTGGAGGCAGGAGGATTGCAAGTTCAAGACCAGAGGCCGTCTGCGAAACACAGCGAGACCCTGTCTCAAAAAGTAAAAAAAATGGGCTGAGTGTGCAGCTCAGTGATCCAGCACTTGCAGAGCATGCAAGTGCAAGGCCCTGAGTTCAAGCCCCCAGTACAAAAAAAAAAAAAAGAAAGAAAGAAAGAAAAGAAAAAAAAGAAAAATCAAAGAAGGCATAGGGACGTAGCTCCAGTGGTAGAGTGCTTGTGTGAGGACTTCAGTTCAACCCCTATTTATTTATTTTTGATACAAGGTCTCGCTATGTAGCCTAGGCTGGATCCTCCTGCCTCAGTCTCCCCAGTACTGGGATTATAGGCAGGCACCACCAGGTAGCATTGTTTCCCTTTTAAATGGCCCCGAACTATCCAGACAGCAACAGTAACTTAAACTTTAGCCTTCTGGTAAAAACAAATTCAGTCCCCTTACCTAGCATGGCTTTTTATGAGCAGTCATGAATGTCGAAGAAACCATGACCCCAAAAAGTCTCAAACATGCGCTCTGCTCATGCCAAAAGCTGTAGTTTCATATGGGGTGTTTCCAAAATTTACCATAAGGTTAGCATCATAAACTCAAAGATCCTATGAGCCAGGCATCACCGCAGAGAATGTAGAACACAATTTACAACACGCCCATTTGATACTTTCTGTCATCTGGCTTTTGTGAGCCACGAGCACTGGGCAAAGATCTGAGTCTTACCATGTTTCCAGAAGTTCTCATTCCTGGGAAAACATTCAAAGCTGGGTGAGCTGATTTTCAGAGACAGAGCGAGATTAAACCTCTGGAGAACTGTTCACTGCATCGGTGGACTGAAAACGCGGTTTGAACCCCCCGAGAGCCAATGCCAAAGCTTAAGCAGAGGGAAAACACAGGGCTCCCACTCATTGGGTGTCCTTCCAAGAAGCCAAGCGACAGGGGCGCGTTGGGGCCCCTGGGCTATCCCGGAAGGGCCTTGGCCACCTCCTGCTGATCTGCCACCAAACCGCGACACGCCCCCAGGCTCTGCGGAGGGGCTGGTGATTACTTTAATTCTGCGGAAGGGAGCGCTCCGGCGCGGGGTCTGAGCTGCGACAGGCAGGCGGGAGGTGGAGGCTCGGCCACTCCGGCGAGCCCAGTGCCCGGGGATTCCGGCCACCACCGTGGCCAGCCTCCCCCGGCTGCCAGTCGGGTTATAAATAACGCAGCCAGCAAGCAAGCGAGGGGTGGCAGCTTACTTCATCTCTCCCGGCAAAGCCCGCCGCTCCTTGGGGAGGAGGCCGGGGCGGGCTGGGCTCGGACCGGCGTGGGCAGCTCCGAGGGGTGATCGGGCGCCGACCTGCGACCCCGGCCCGCGCATCCTCTTCGCCGGCGCCGACCGAGCGCGCGGCGGCCGCCCGGACAGGTGCGCGCACCTCGCAGCGCGGGAGGCGGCGAGGGCGGAGGGCGCGGGGCCTAGGGCTGCCGGGCGGTCACTGCGCGATCGCCCGCGCTCCCCGCGCGATCGCCCGCGTTCCCGCAACCCGAGAAGCCGCAGGCCAGGGCGCGCGGCGGCGGGGCCCAGCGGCCAGGCCTCGGGCCACCTCCGCCCTGAGCCGCGCTCACCTCCGCGCCAGGGGCGCGCGCCGCAGGGCCAGGCGGAGGCGCGCGCGCGCGCGCGCGGAGCAGCGCCCCGGACGGAGGGCGCGCGGAGGAGGCGGCCGCTCAGGCTAAGTCCACGCCCCCCAGCTCGCGGGACAGGAGGCGGGGCCTCGGGGTGCTTCCTCGTTGTGCGTGGGACGCCTGGCCTTGGGCTCCCTGCCGGCTAAACCCCCTCCCCCCACAGCCCGCTCCCTTCCCGGGCTTCTGCTGTCTGTCCTCGCGCTGTCCTGCTATGTCGGACATGCGCGTGGAAGAGGCTGTGTCGTGGAGGAGGCCTCGGGATCCAGGGAGCTGTCTCCTTTTCCGGGATCTGGAGCAGGTTCCCTGACCCCCCCCCCAGGCCTCGCTTTTCCCCATCTGTGGAATGAGCAGCTTGTGCATCCCGTTTTCTATAGCCAGAGGTAGGAATTTAAGAGTCAGGCTCAGCCGGGCCGGTGGCGCAAACCTATAATCCCAGTGGCTCGGGAGGCGGAGGCAGGAGGATCGCAAGTTCCAGACCAGAGGCAGTCTGCGTAATTTAGCGAGACCCTGTATCAAAAAGTAAAAAAATGGGCTGGGGATGCAGCTCAGTGGTCCAGCACTCGCAGAGCATGCAGGCACAAGGCCCTGGGTTCAACCCCCAGTACCAAAAAAAAAAAAAAAAAAGAGTCAGATTCTAAGGGCTTTCGCAACTCCGGGTCTCTCACACCTTGTCACTCAGGTAGCCTTGAGACCGTCTCCTTCCGTACCAAGGGAATAACAGGAGTGCCTGCCTTCGGTTGTCTGGCAGATAAAAAGGCGTAGTAAGTGGAGGCTTGTACTTGGTGGTTTTAAGACTGGAAATGGCTGGGTGTGGGGGCTACGCCTGCAATCCTAACACTCTGGAGGCTGAGGCAGGATGATCATGAGGTCGAGGCCAGACTGGTCTACACAGCAAGTTTCAGGCTGGCCTGGGCCATACAGAGAGACTCTCATGGAAAGAAAGAAAGAAAAGAAGAAAAGAACAAACTAAAGGGGACTGGAAATGGAATAAGGCCTCTTTATAGTATATGAGGGCTGGGATTTAGCTCAGTTAGTAGGACGCTGCGCTGCAGTCTCTGAGGTCCCAAGTTCAATTCCCAGCACCGCAAAAATGGGAGAAGGGCCTGGCAATCCACTCCCAAGGCAATCCCGAAACAGTCAGCCGTTGAAAACCCTATGAGGGTCGCTATGAGTCGGATACCGACTCGACGGCACCTAACAACAACAACAACATAGTATATGACCCTCACCCTGCCCCAGCCTCTTATCCAGTTTTCCTCTCTGTTTTTTTGTTTTGTTTTGTTTTTGTTTTTGTTTTTTGCAGTGCTGGGAGTAGAACCTAGGGCCTCACGCATGCTTTTCTGTAAGCACTGAGCTATACTCCCAGCTTATTTTTTACTTTGTATTTCTTGAGACAAGGTCTGAGTTGCACAGGCTGCCTCTGGCCTTGAACTTTTGATCCTCCTATCTCTGCCTACCAAATTGCTGGGATTAAAAGCCTGTGCCGCCATGCCCGGCTTCTTGTGCACTTTTCTTCCAGCCCTACAACTGCCAGCGCCCATGATGGCTCCTGCCATTGAAGAGGCAGCTCCTTCTTCCCTCTGTGGCCTCGTCTCTCAGCCCAAGTGACCTTGGCCTAATTAAGGGGGTCTGCTGCCGCACCGGCCAGCCATGCTGCCCAGGGCCACCTCCTGGATGTGGGTGCCCCATCCGTCCTCCTGGAGTATCTGAGTTCTGTCCTCCTCAGACCCATCTCCCAGGCGCTCCAGCGACCGAGACTACATGGCCACCTCTGTTGGAGATCGCTGAGCCTCGCTGGACGGGGACTGTCACCTGGAGAGAAAGCACATGGCAGCCTGTGCTTCGTGGTGGTTCCTCTAGAGGTGGGAGCATCAAGAACCAGCAGAGGGCACTTGGCCAGGGCTGGCTGGAGCAACGGGTGTGACAACCACACAGGGTGTTGGGCAGGGGGTTCCAGGAAGGTTAGGGAGCAGGGCCCTGCGGCCACCAGGCCCAGAGGCCATCTGGGGGCTATAGAGGACTGGTGAGCCACAGGAAGGATTTAGTGGGTACTCAGTGGAGTAGGCCTGCAGCCATAGCCCTGTGGCATCCGATCCCATCAGATCTGGGAAGCTAAGCAGGGTCGAGCTTGGTTGGTACTTGGATGGGAGACCGCCTGGGAACACCAGGTGCTGTAGGCTTGGGAGACGGACCTGGCAACCCACTCCCAAAAATCCACCCGCCAATAAAAACCCTATCCAGCAGAGAAGTACTGACAAAGTGTTTTGCCTGTTGTACGTAGGGTTGCTATGAGTCGGATATGGACTCAATGGCACCTAACAACAACAACAACAACAACGAGTGGAGTCTGGGGTAGGGAGAGGAGCTAGGTTTCAGGCCCCTGTGGGCCTCCTCCACAGCACGACAGGAGCAGGAGGGTCAAAGGCAGGGGTCAGCCAATCCATACTCAGCTGATGCTGGGACTCTTGGCCAAGAGCCCCTTCCACATCCCACAACCTTGTGAAACACAGCTATAAAAACTGGGGCCCGGGAAGGTGCAGGTGGGAGTGGACAGCTGCCCAGGGACTGAGGTGAGTTGAGGGCCATTTCCTAGCTCTCTGTGTGGCCATCTTGGGGTGACCTTGAAGGCATCTTTTAGGATATCCCCAAACCAGCTCAGCTAGAGCCAGCTTGC
>VMDO01012718.1:0-61029 GCA_007922755.1 Pedetes capensis | reverse complement strand
GCTTGTGTTCGTTCACTTAAAATAATTTTCTCTAATTCCATCCATTTTGCTGCGAATGACCCTATTTCATTTTTCTTGATTGCTGAATAGTATTCCATTGTGTATATATACCATAGTTTTTTTATCCATTCTTCTGTTGAAGGGCACTTTGGTTGATTCCATATCTTTGCTATTGTGAAAAGCGCTGCATTGAACATTGGAGATGCAGGTGTCTCTGTGGTATGATGACTCATCTCCCTTTGGGTAAATTCCCAATAGTGTTATAGCCGGGTCATATGGTAGATCTATTTTTAGTTTTTTGAGGTACCTCCATATTGATTTCCATAGTGGTTGTACCAATTTACAGCTCCACCTACAATGTAAAAGTGTTCCCTTTTCTCCGAAACCTCGCCAGCATTTGTTGTTGTTTGTTTTATTGATCTTGGCCATTCTTACTGGTGTAAGGTGAAATCTCAGTGTTGTTTTGATTTGCATTTCCCTAATGGCTAGAGTTATTGAGCACTTTTTCATGTGTTTCATGGCTTTATGGACCTCTTCATTTGAGAACTGTCTACTCAGTTCCTTTGCCCATTTGTGTATTGGGTTGTTTGGTTTTGGGTTTTTTTTTTTTTCCTTGAGTTCCTTATAAATTCTAGTAATTAGACCTTTGTCAGATGTATAAAATGCGAAGATTTTTTCCCATTCTGTGGAGGTTTCCTTGACTCTGTTAATTGTTTCTTGTGCTGTGCAGAAGCTTTTTAATTTCATGTGGTCCCATTTATCTATTCTTGTTGCAATTTCTTGAGCAATTGGGGTCCTATTAAGGAAATCTTTTCCAATGCCTATATGACGGAGTGTATTGCCTATCTTGACTTCTATAAGTTTTAAAGTTTCTGGTTTTATGTTGAGATCTTTTATCCATTTTGAGTTAACTCTCATGTATATTGAGAGATGCGGATCCACTTTCATTTTTCTGCATGTGGATGACCATGTTTCCCAGTGCCATTTGTTGAAGAGGCTGTCCTTTTTCCAGTTTACTTGCTTTGCTCCTTTGTCAAAAATAAGGTGGCTATAGGTATGTTGAGGTATATCTTGGTCTTCTATTCTGTTCCAGATGTCTTCAGGCCTATTTTTGTGCCAGTACCAAGCTGTTTTTGCAACCACTGCCTTGTAGTAAAGTTTGAAGTCAGGGATTGTGATTCCCCCTGCATTATATTTGCAGCTTAAAAGTGTTTTCTCTATACGTGGTCTTTTGTGGTTCCATATGAATTTTTGGATCATTTTTTCTATTTCTGTGAAGTCAGTCAGTGGAATTTTAATGGGTATTGCATTAAATCTATAGATTTCTTTTGGTAGGATAGCCATTTTTACAATATTAATTCTCCCTATCCAGGAGCAGGGGAGGTCTTTCCATTTTTTAGTGTCCTCTGCTATTTCTTTCTTTAATGTTTTGAAATTTTCCTTGTATAAATCGGAAGGGTCTTTGGTTAGATTGATTCCAAGTTATTTAATCTTCTGGTGGGTTATCATGAATGGTATCTTTCACATGTACATATACATGCAAGCCTGCAGATGTAGCCCTGTGGCATCTGATTCCATCAGATCTTGGAAGCTAAGCAGTGTCGAGCCTGGTTAGTACTTGGATAGGAGACCGCCTGAGAATACCAGGTGCTGTAGCCTTGGGAGACTTGGACCCAGAAACCCACTCCCAAAAATCAATCCACCATTGAAAACCCTATGAACAGCAGAGAAGCACTGACAATAGTGTTTCACCTGTTGTACATAGTGTCGCTATGAGTCGGATACCGACTTGTCCGCATATGACAACAACAATATATGCTTATACATGCATACATTTTTTCTGTAAAGCCAATTTTTCTTTTTCTAAAGAGAGTTAAGTTCACTACTGGGAAAGAAAGAAATCCCATGTAGGAGCAACTAGAGGTAGCAATGAAAAAGGAATTAGCTGGACCAACCTCTAGAACCCTTGCAAGGAAAGAAGGAGGGTATTCAGGACATGGGTCTTGCTGTTGTTTGGTAAGACACACAGTATCCCTGTGCAATGAGGTGAGGATGTTAAACAAAAGAAATATTCATGATACTTGTTAAAAATGGTAAGGAAGTCATTCAAGAAGGGGAATACCCCAGTGAAGATTTGCAGTGGAGGAGAAAGATGGCACTCAACTCTGAATCTAAGGACAAATGGAAAGAGCTAAGGAATGAGGTGTGGGCCAAATGATGGACAATTACTAGGAAGAAACATTAAGGCTAGGACAATTTTCACTGAAGGCAGCCCAGAGGGACAAGGTATTAAGTGTTACAAATGAGGGATTTGATCAGATATCAAGGGTGACTAGACACCAACAAACAAGATTCTTGTTAAAAATTGACTTCTTGTTGTTAGGTGCCACTGAGTTGGGTCTGACTCATAGTAACACTATATACAAGAGAACAAAATAGTCCCTGACACTGTGCCATGCCCAGAACTACTGTCAGTGTTTCTCTACTATTCATAAGTTTTGCAATGGCTGATTATTTCAGGGGTAGGATGCTGGTGCCTTCTCCCAAGCCTATCGCACCTGGTATTCCCAGGAGATCTCCCATCCAAGTACTAACCAGGTCTAACCTTGCTTAGCTTCCAAGATCTGACAAGATTGGACACCAGGCAGGTATGATTAAGTGAGCCAAAAACAGAGGCCAACATCAGCGTCTAGTAAAAATGAGAACTCAGAGGAGCCTGATTGCAGTCTGGTCAAGGAAAGAGTCTTTGGCAGGACACAGGACCATAATTGTCATGCTCTTAGCAGACTAAAAATAAAATTACTATAAATAAAGTACCAAATACAACAATGACCTTGAGGAAACTTTTATGTTGAATACAGTGAGATCTAACATGTATACTATAACACAGCTTTCAAGTTGGTTTCAATGGGAAAGATACTCCAAGTACTTAATAAAAAACTTACATATATTAGAGGAATACCTGTCATGCCATAAAATAATCTTCATTATAAATGATCAAAACAAATTCTCATGCACAACATGCACTGGCAATTACACTCTTACTTTCTTTGTCATTATTGTCTTAAGTGCTATTTTCTTGGGATCCTTCTCAATAGAATATCAATTTCTTTCCACACCTTCAATTAAAATGCACTATGGCCATTTGTCTATTGTTCATTATATAGTAGCTCTGAACTCTTTGCATGCCAATCCATTATGTATATTATCTGGAGGCACAAAATTTAATCCTTGGAGAGTGTTCTTGCTTCTGATGAATATTCTACAGTGTTTTCTTGGATTATATGAGCCCAGGCAATGTGAATTTGTATTAGTATTATTTATAGTCCGAATTTAGAAAATTATTCCTGTTGCCTCAAGAAATGTTATCCATCCTCCAATCAAATACCAATGATTTTTCATCTTGATTGGACTGCTGTTTATTACTCATCCTCTACTATCCTTTCCTACCTCAGGCCTTCATTATAGAGATTATTCAGAAGTGACTATGCTCCTATTCAACCATTCACCACAGTTGCTGGGAGCTTTCCCAATATCTAATTAGCAACTATCACTCTAAAAAAACAGAGCCTATATTTGACCCTTTTTCCATCTTGTGTAACACTATCTCCAAGTTAAAAACAAATAATTTGCTATTCTCTTCACACAATTTTTCAACTAATATGTTGCTGCTAGGAGGTAGCAATGGGAGCACACTAGCTCTATGGGGACATGGTAAGAGCACTTTAAAAAGTGTGAATGGTGTTTGTGTAAGATGAATAAAATAAAGAGTGCCTTTTGTAGTGTTATTTGTAATGAAAATAAAAAAATTCTGTAATAGAAGTCTGGTTCAATAAATGAGAGTACATATAAATTGAACACTATGAATCTAAATAATTTTAAGTCAGCAAAATAAAACATAATCATGATACAATATAGTGAAAATGATGGAGTTTAAATTATGAAATACTGATCCTAATTTTATAAGTATACATGTGTGTATTACACATATAAACAAAATATGAAAACATGTTGTATAATAATCATTATTTTCCTGAGTGGTAGATAGGATTATGGGCAATTTCAGATTTCTCCTTTAGTCTTTTCTGCAGTTTCAAATTTCTAAATGCTTATACATTATCTTTTTAATGAGAATTTAAAATACTCTTACTATTAAAAAGGCAGAAAATGCTTATATTAAATAATAATACCACCTTTCCCCCCATATGTACACTTAAATTTGCTACTAATAAGAGGAAGTTGGCTTAAATTATTCAAATTTATTCATGTTCTTTCATGGAACTATGGATTCTTTATAATACATAAAACCATTTTCTATGAGTCTTGAAGATACAGAAATGAAAAGGAGAAAGGAATTGAAAATTATGAAATATATACAAGGCAAATGCTATAGACCACTTTCTTTCCAAGTTCAGTGGTAAAGTATCTGGAAAAGTGTGGGGACTTCTGTAATCAAAGTGAACTATATTCATGTAGCCCTAGCGCTATTACTAACATCTGGGAAATACAAACTAGTCAGTTACTATCAAGAACAAAGTCTTTCTAGCACAGAGTTTAGAATATTCCTGGCATGCAGAAGTTGGCACTATGGGCCCTATCTTCTCTAATTTGCCTTCTTATTTCTTTTCTTGTTTCTCTCCTATCTCAGTCCTGCCTGGTCTTACATTTGTGTTAAATCTAACAAATTGAGTTTCATGCCATGTCTTTTGACATTGCATCACCAAATTGCAGTCCATCTGACTGCTGTTTCTTCAACATATGCTGTGGTTGTTAGGTACCATCAAGTTGGTGATCGACCAACCCTACGTACAGCAGGTGAAATAGTATTGTTAGTGCTTTTCTGCTATTCATAGAGTTTTCAATGGCTGATTATTTTTTGAGTGGGTTGCCGGGTCCTTCTCCCAAGCCTGCAGCACCTGGTGTTTCCAGGGGTGGGGGAGTCTCCCATCCAAGTACTAACCATGCCATACCCTGCTTAGCTTTTGAGATCTGACAACATCTATGATTAAATCTAATGAATTTTTAGCACAGTGGTTTAGACACCATCAAAACTTTGAATAAAGGTAAGTGATGTGGCAGTAAGTGATTGAGGTATGTGTCCTCTACATCCACATTCCATTACTATGTATTTTTTTCTTCAATTCTTGAGGTTGAACTCCAGACCCTTTTCATGCTAGTCAAATGCTCCACCACTGAGCTTTACCTTTACCCACTTTTAAAATTTATTTTGAGATGGTCTCACTAAGTTGCACAAGGTGCCCCTGGCCTTGAACCTGCCTTTTTCCTGCCTCAGCCTCCTGAGTAGCTGGAATAACAAGCATGCACCATTATTAGGTTTTTAAAACCCTGACTCCAATATTAGGTTTTTAAAACATCTAAAAATAGGAGTGGAGATATAACTCAAAGGTAGAGTGCTTCCCTAGCATGTGCAAGGCTCTGGGTTTGACCCTTGGTACTTCAACCAAACAAAAACTCCTCAAGAACTTAGGTTTGTATTTAGTATAGCAAAGGAAGTCATTTCATGCCCCTTTGGTTCAACTCTCAGTATGTGTTGAACTGCTGAGCCAATGCTGAGGTTATATGTACAATGCACATTTGACAGTTCCTCTGTAAGTGTCCCTTGCAGCCTCAGTCAGGATTTTTGGGAAGTAGTTATCATCTCATCCCTTAAACAATGATGCGGGCTCTGAGTCTACCATCTCACTGATCTTTATATATTATCATGAAGCAGATGTGCAAGTGGGTTAGGATGGCAGGTTTTAGAGTGACTGGATCATGGATATTTGAATGATGATATGCTTCAACTGATGAAAAAAATAAAAGCCGATGTAGTTCTGACTGCTTACACCTACTTCCACCAATACCAGCTTTCATACTGAAATCCTTGTGATTTTATTTCCATATTTTAATTTTTTCTCATGTATTTCTCAACACCAACTTTGAGGCTTACCCAGAGGTCTCCTGCCCGTACTCCATCTGTTCTAAAGGTCATAATTTTCATTTTATCAGAAAGATTTGTTTTGTACTCTCATGTGTTTCTTTCTCTGAATTTTTGTTTTTTGTTTTTGCTGGGGTACATGTTAGTAATTTGCTCACAAAAAGTCTAAGTAAATTATCTTCATATTTTAACATCTACAAATATCTTTATTTTATTCCTATGCTTGAACGTAAGTTTTAATTTATTTTACTGAGAACATTGAAGATGTGATTCTGTTGTTCTCTGGTGACTATATTACTAATAAAAATTTGGTGCCAATTTGATTCTCATGTGCCCATAGATAAGTTTTATTTTTTCTCCAGGGAAGTTAACTTTTTCTCTTCTATTTAGTTTTCTGAAGTTTCATGATGATGTGCCTCGGGGTTGGTTTCTTTTCCACTAAACTTATCAAACTTGGAATTTTATTCAAGATTTGAAAAATTGTGTTTCTTACTGCACCATTCCTTCCTTTCTAGTTCCTCTGTATTTTCATTCTAAAGCTCACACTTGACAGGGACTTGCCACTTCTGCATGCTATCTCGCTGTGTCATTTTTCCTTTGTATTGATTCTCTTATAGAGCCTGCCTTTGCATACTGTGGAAGAAATGGGGTGTGTGCCTGGCATAATTTGTCTTCCTGGTGTGAAAGCATTGGTTCTTCTGGTAGGACTGTGTTGGGTTTTTTTTTGTTTTTTTTTTTTTTTTTTTTTTGGTTTCCTGCGAGGAGTTATTCCATGTCTGAACTTGTACTTCACCAAATAGTATTTGTACCCTTGGTTGAATGATATAAATCCTTCTTGTCCTGTCTTGTCATGCAGTGCCTCTGAGACCAGTTCTCAGGACACTCATCTTGGGTAGAGACTGCTCTGATCTGCTTTGCAGGGTGATACAGGGAGAGCCCAAGGCACCCAACTCCGCTGAAGAGTTCTTCACTTTGTTATTGTGATGTTTGCTTCAATCAGTTTGTGGACTCCAGGCTTAGAATTTCTCAAGTACTTCAAGGGTACTCTAATATTTTCGGTCTTCTTTTTTTTTCTTTGCCCTTGTCTATCAGTCTTGTCTCATTTGCTTTATGTCCTTGAGGAATTTCTAAAATTTTAAGGTAATGAATAAATCTTGTTTCATTTCCATGTCACATGACATTTTCACAATTTTGTAAAATAGATTTTAGTTGGAGGGGATATAGACATTTGAGCTCAGTTTAGTATTCAGACCATAAAAATTCCAACAACTAGTTGCATGTTTGATAAGGTTTTTCATCCTTATTCCCTATTCAGAAGGCAGATCTATGGTTGAGAATTTGTTTCTAACAAAATCATGGATGATCTTTCTCCTAGGACTCCCTTCCCAAGTCAAATATGAAGTTCAGTAGCTCCCTTGGGGTAAACAGAGAAATATCTAGGTGACAATAAATTATTTATTACCTAGTAATTCTTGCCCATAATACTTGTCCATAATACTTCTATGCTTATCTTACACATACACTTCCTGAATTGTAGAGTATTGCTCTCTCTGTTTTGTGAGTGAGGTAAATTGAGACACAAAGTGACTAAACATCTTGCCTTCATAAGAACCAGAGGAAGAATCTATCTAAAACCCAATTTTCCTAATCTAATAGGTCAGTGACTCTCTTTGCTTTTGTAGAGCAGGACATAGGCTTTTTTCTTTTTTTTTTTGGTGGTACTGGGGTTGAACCCAGGTCCTTGCACTGGACCACTGAGCTGCACTCTCAGCCCATTTCAGCCTTTTTTTTTTTTCTTTTTGAGACAGGGTCTCACTAAATTATACATACTGCCTCTGGTCTCGAACTTGCGATCCTCCCGCCTTCACCTCCCAAGCCGCTGAGATTATAGGCATGTGCCATGCGCCTGGTGCTAGGACATAGACTTTGTTGTTGTTAGGTGCTATTGAATCCAGGCTGACTCATAGCAACCCTCATGGGGCTTTCATTGGCTGATTGTTTCCGGATTGCCTTGGGAATGGATTGCCATGTCCTTCTCCCATTTTTGTGGGGCTGGGGATCAAACCCTGGTCCTCAGAGAGTACAGAGCAGGGCTCTACCCACTGAGTTAAACCTCAGCTCCATACATAGGCTAGATTACACTTATTCACCACATTCTTGAGGATTTTCTGGAGCCCAGAACATAAACTCCACTTTGACTTCATTATTTAAAGAGCCTATTGGAGTATATCTCAGGGTAGATCAACTTTTGGGGTAATATGAATTACCTTTTTTATGAAATGATAGTAGACATCTATTGAGCACTCCTTTCAGGCAGTGTTCTGCTGCTCTCCCCATGAGTCATCTTCACAACTATCTAATTAGCAAGGGATGCATTATCACCATCATTATTTTACAGGGGAAGAAATTGAGACTCTAGAGCTCGTGCTCTATCCCAGGAATTGACAAATGACAAAACTGACCAGACTTTTCTTTCTGTCTTTGCCTTTTACTGCCCATGAGCTAAGATTTTACATTTTGAAATTATTTACATTTTTAATGGCTATGAAAGTACGTACATTATATCTGTGACTTTATCTTGGCCCTGCAAAGCCTAAAACATTGACCTCTTAAAAAAATAAGGGCCAACTTCAGGGAGTCTAACCATCAGGCTGTACTGCATATGCCTGCATTTTTATTATTAGTTACAATTAATTGCAGAACAGCTCAGCACTTACAAGTTCAGATGCATAACTGTGAAATGCTGCCCTAGGACACAAGCATCAGATTTCAAGGATAAAATGAGGCAGTTTGTGTCTTTTATTGTTTCTCTTTCCCCCTTTCCCTTTGCCTCATGAATAAGACTTTATTAGGTAGCATGTGCACATTGTGTTCTTTTTACTATTAGTATGAACTGATAAAATTCCTCCCTCACTCTTTACCCCATTTTAAGTGGGGTACTGTTTCCTAAGGAAACAGTAAAGAGATTGCACAGAGACAAAAGGAATCTGAAAATAAATCTAGAACTCTGCTTCAAGATCTCTAATGTTGTTACATGAATTCATTTTATTCTGGTGACAGAGAGGGCCTGCAAAGAAAAGGACTTGCATCTCATCTGAAACCTGGAACAGGCTTTATGTGTAGGTATTGCTGTGTGGGTAGGGGAAACAAGCCAAATCCCACATTACTGATCATAGGGGCCCATGGTAAATAAGCATGGCAAAGGATTTAGTTTAGAAGAAATATTTTCACCTGTGACATGGGTCACAAATACTATTTTCATAGAATACTAATCGCTGTTTGGGATTGGGCAGGTAAGGTGTCTATATGTTTAAATAAGTTGCAACAATTTTTAGTTAAACAAAGTTAAGTTCCCTTAGTTAGAAATTTGCCTAGAGCCCTTAGTATGTGAGTTTCTAGTGTTAGTCTATAAGTGAAGTACATGGCCTACAGTATTTCCCAAAGTGACTAGAGGGTAAACATTATTTTGGTTTGCTTTTTGGCTTTGATCAAATGACTTGTGCTCCAAGGAACACACTTTGGGAAAAAACCAACCCATGGTAGTGTTCTTTTCCAGACTAGAAACTTTTTTGTGAGTTGGTAGCACTTGATTAGACTCATTTCTCCTGGTTATTGCACAGCATATTTATAAATTCCCATTTGCCCATTCCTCTTTCCTATTTTATTTTCCATGCAAACCTAAAGCTTCTGTGTGCATTTAACATATACTTGTTTTCCATCCCCACGTACTTTTGTAGTCATACAATTTTCAAGTTGACAAATCACTCCTCATTGCAACTCTTCGTTTGTTTCATGTACACTCAATGAATTACTTTAATCACTAACCAGCTCTCTCTAAATCAGAATGATTTAGTTAACAGTTAATTCCAAACAAGGTGAAGACTTTCTGCTAATTTAGACCCCACAGGCCTTCTATAAAGCCCTGGTTTGGAGGCTTAGAACATGTTGCAGGGAGTAATGAAACCTTTTGCTAACTCACCATACTGTTCACTTGCAGCATAAAGTGTTACCCAACAGAAATAGACAGCTCTTACTTTTAAAGCTCTATTTTATATTCTACTGAGGGTTTAACTAAAATGAATTTTAGTGGTTTTCTTTTTTGTAAACAATCTTCAGATAAGAGAAAGCTACTGAAATTTCCAAATAAAGATCACTCCTAACTGCCCTGACAACCTACAGCAATCCTGTCCCCACCCTGGTGTGGCAGAAATCAGCAATCCTTGTTTATAGCAGGGATCCAAAAAAAGATAGCAATTTCCTTGTGTATATCAATTTCCTTGTATGTATCAATTTTTCTTGCAGATGGGTAGTGTGTCGCTGTCATCAGATCTGTCAGCTCTTTGCAAAAGAATTGGAGAATAGCCTTACTCATGTGGAAATCTAATAGTAACTCCTTGTCACTCTTTGTTGGTGGCATAGCCCCAATTGGTCATTGAGGTGTTCTGTGTCACATTGCTGCAGTGGACAGAGTCCTTGCCTGAAGAGATGCTGCTGATCTGGGCCACTTTGCTCACTCTTGCAGAATTCATGATCTACCCCCAGGTGTCCTTCACAAGACTGACTTTTAGGAAATGAGGTTGTCTAGTCCGGGGCATTTTAGTCTTAGTTACTAGTGCAAAATCTGGCATTACAAAATTTATACAGTAAAAATTAATGAAAACAACTCAGGGATTGGTGAAAAATCCATCATGCTTTTCCATGTTCTATGAAAAAATGTTATACTGTTTTATTGAAGTGTTATCTTGTATTCCTTTATCATTCTGCTTCCAGATTGTACCAAATAAGAGGTAAATTTTTAAAAACTGAACGTCAAAATATTGTCTTTGCCATTCATTCGCTCAGACATCAAATACCAGCTAAGTGATTTCTTAAGCTTTACCTTTTTAGCTATATTATGTTTTACATCTCAGCCTATTTTTATACTCTCTTTGTAGAGATAAATTATGAGATTTCAGCAGGTGCAAGCCTATAATCCCAACAACTTGAGGGGCTGAAGGAGGAGGATCACAAATTCAAGGCCAGAGACAGCCTGCACAATTTAGTGAGACTCTGTCTCAAAAATAAGTAAATAAATAAAAGTCCGTGGGTGGGCTCAGTGGTGGAGTGCTTGTCTAGCATGCATGAGGCCCTGGGTTCAACTCTTCAGTGCAAAAAAAAAAAAAGAAGAAAGAAGAAAGAAGAAAAAAAGAAAGAAAGTTAGGAAGAAAGGAAGAAAAAAAGAAAGAAAGAAAGAAGAAAAATATTAGATTTTTAGCTTTTAGCAGTATTGTTCAGTATATCAATACCTATAAACATAGCTGTTAAATATTGAAATCACACTACATGTCAACTGAAATCAATTTGCAAAGTAGATTAAATCCCTGAATGAGTGGGTGTAAATCCACTGAATGTAAATCCCTGAATGGGTGTATTTTTCCAGAAGAAGGAAGAAATGTTAAGAGAGTTGCATGAATAAGCATATCCTGAGGAAATAAATTGAATTGTCTATGTAATGGTTGTATTATGATGCAACTATCTTTTTCAAATGCCTTAAAAGTAAAATATATTCAGTACAAGTTCAAACATGGAAGAAAAAACAGATTTTAAAACAATAATGGCTTTTGTCTGATAGCCATTTAGTTGTCCTTGCTTTAAAGGAATATCTAGTCAGGTGCCATTGTACACAACTGTAATCCCAGTAATTCAGTGTAAGAGGCATTATAAACTGCCTTTACTAAAAAGCACTTCAGACCCCTAAGTGGCATCTGAAGTTCTCCAGCCCATATCCTAAACCAGCAACCAGTTTGGATCTGGGAAGCTATGATTTGTGAACATCTCTTTTATAAGGGGCTACAAATAACACCCTCCAGCAATTACAGAAAGCTTCCTGAAAACTCCCTGAAACACCACAACAGATGTTGTTGTTGTTAGTTACAGTTCAGTCCTGTACAACTCATAGCAACCCTCACAGGGTTTTTAATGGCTGATTGTTATGCACACCCCTTGCTCCTGTCCCCAATTTTTCCCCTATTTAAACCTGAAGCTCATGTAAGTTCCCTAAGGACAGACTTGGGGTCACTAGTTCCTCTTCCCAATATGCACATTGATTAAATCTTCCTTCTCTGCTTTTCACCATTACTCATCTCCTTAACTGACATATTGGGGATGGGGTGGCCAAACTGGGAATTGGGGCCTCACCCTAAAATCTAGTAACATTGGGAGGCTGAGGCAGGAGGATCAATTAGTGAGACCCTGTCTCAAAATAAAACAGGGGTTTGGGATGCAGTTGAGTCATAAAACACTTGCCTAGCATGTGCAGAGCCCTGGGTTCAATCCCAACCATTCCTAGCTTAAACCCACATTTTCTATTGCATTCCTAAAAGAGTAAGTTTGAACTTTATATTCCCTAGTTGTCTTCTCTTTTCCCAATTCTTTTCTACTCAAGAATTTTGTGTAGGTAGATTTTAGTTATTAGTTACATTTTATTATTAGATAAAAATTTATCTTTTAATTTATATTTATTTTAATTTATGTTTATCAAGTAACATTCTTGTCAGTGGTTGACTGAAGTGGATTTTGGTGGTTTTCTTCACAGGGAAAAACAAAGTAAGAAAACTGTTAAGCAGTATGGAATAACAGAATTTCTCCTTTGTTTTCTTTTAAAATGTGGCAATAAGTCAATGATTATTTATGATATAGATTATAAAATATATCAAAACCATCATATATACTCACAACCACAGAAAAAAGATCTATGTGTTATTTTTTTTGTTTTCTCATCTTCCATGCTATTATGAAATATAAGATTAAAAAGTCACCCAGCAAATATTTGCCGTGTGGGCACAGGACAGGGTTAAGGAATTCAGAAAAAAAATTTCTTTAAAGTGAAATAGAAGGCCATTAGGACTTTTGTGTGACCTGTTATCTTGTTTGTGAGAGATAATACAAAGAGAAAAATAATTGCAAAAGTCTTCAATTCTTCCATGGGAAAGTTATATGAAAATATTCTATATGATACCTCATGCAAATGACTATAATAGAAATCAAGACATATTGAGGATATGGGGTGTATCAGAGCCATGAGGAGTTACTGGAGACATCACTAAGAAGATAAAATTGCTAGTGAAAAGACAAATAAGAAGGTGGGTGTATTTGTATTACTTTTTCAGTGAGGGGAAAGGTCTAGTGAGGAAGCTGGCAACTTACGGTTTGTGGGCTAAATCTATCAAATGGTCAGTTTTTGTATGATCACCAGCTATGAGTAGTGTTTACATTTTAAAGCATTACAAAAATAAAAGGGAATATGTGATAGATTCACTATTGCTCACAGAACCTAAAATATTTTCTACTTGGTCCTTTGTAAAAAAATTTGTTAAGCCATAGTCTAGAGTAGACATGTTCAAACTTTCTGTGACAATAGAAATGGACTGGCACTGATCAATGTGGTAGTCATGAACTACATGTGACTACTGACCCCTTGAAATATGGCTAGTGAGACTATGGACTGAATTTTTAATTTAATTTAATAGCTATGGGTAGCTGGTGACTGCCATATTGAACAGGGTACTTCTAGCTAACTGTGAAGATGAGAACTATTTTACATTAAAGCAAATGTTCTGGATTAATTCTTATTCCATCTCATATGCTATATGGTGTTAGCTCTACAGCAAGCTGAGAGTGACAGAGCTCCATATTGACAGTGAGGAGTAATATTTGGAAACTTATAAGGTCTTCACATGGGGATGTAGTAGGAAGACAACCCTATGGAGAATTCCCATACCAGGGACATAGTCTAAGTTCTAATATGGATGGCCAGAATCCATCTATTTCCAAGCTCTATGCTAAGAATCTAAGAATGAGACATCTAATCTAGATGGACTAGGGAGGACTAGAAAGAAGGTCTGTATTTAGACTGTACTGAGACACAATTATAATGTCAGACAAAGGATGAATCAAGTGGTGGAATCTGTAACAGACAAAAGCCAGAAGCATGATCCCTATGTGCAGGAATGGGGAGCTAAGAGAGGAAAGATGAGACAGACAAACCTTTGAAGAAAGTGAGAAAACAGGGAAGTATTACTCCTTTTCTGAGTACCATTATTCTTGAGTGAAAAAGTACTACAGGATGGAGAACTTTTAGTGTTTATAAAACTTTGGCATTGTTGTTGTTATTAGGTGCCGTTGAGTCGGTATCCGACTCATAGCAACCCTCATAGGGTTTTCAGTGGCTGTTTCGGGATTGCCTTGGGAGTGGATTGCCAGGCCCTTCTCCCATTTTTGCGGGCTGGGAATTGAACTCGGGACCTCAGAGACTGTAGTGCAGTGCTCTACCAACTGAGCTAAATCTCAGCCTAAAACTTTGGCATAGGACACCCATATTGGTTGTGAAGATGAGTTGGGAGTACCAATACATCCAATGAGAGTAAAGCCTATACTATCTTGAAAAGTTCAGTGTTGGCACTACATAGGATTTTAGTTATTTTCCACTGAATGCTCTTATTTTTACACAAGATAAAGCAGGTCAAGAAAAGTCAGGGGGCTTGATATTTCCCGAAATCTCTATGTGCTATTCCTTTAGAAAGTTAAGTGTCAGGTGCCAGAGAAAATACAGTATAGCCAGTTCAGCTGGAATTTTAAATAAATAACAAGTAATTTAAAAATATTTCTGTCTCAAATATTAAATAGGATACGCTTATACTAACAAAATTATCCAAAATTCCAGTATCCTGTGTTTTTAGTACCTAAATGCGTACTAAAGGGCCATTGCCACTGCTTGTTGACATTGGTACTGGTTACATGAAAGGGTGAATAGCTTACTGCAGATTCTATTTAAATGTCTGGAGTCAAACCAAGGTTGACACTTAGTAGACTAATGCTTTTGGCCACATCACTTAAATTTTCTAAGCCTTCTGTTCTTATTAGTGTGAAACAATGAAATGTATTCATTGTGAGTAAAGTCTATATTGCCCTGGACCACTGAATGTTAGACCTACAGAGGATATTAGTTGTTTTCCACTGAATGCTCTTATTTTTGCATAAGATAAAGCAGGTCTAGAAAAGTGAGGTGACTTTTCCAAGAACACAGATTTCTACCTGTGATAACATGACATATTTGTATAATAAAAGTATCTAGCTGTTCTGTCCAATGCTTTTCTCCTGTGTTGCACAGTCTTTAACGACTATAGGAAATAATGTATATTGAAGTGCTTTGTAAACTTTATTAACATGCAAAATATAAATATATGAGGTGTGATTAGAAAATGTTATGACTGTCTAAATTTTTAAAAATGTATTATAGTAGAAGACACATTGCCATTAATTGCCTTCAAAATTCTCACTCTGGCTTCAAATACACTTATCCCATTTTTCTTGCTACTTTCTAAAATAGTTCCCAAAGTCTTCTTTCATGAATGTCTTTATATTATCCTCTATCCTAACAAGGCTCTTTGTTACACATGGATTTTGGTATGGCAATTTCTGTCAAATAAAAATATTATAGTGTTTCTTCATCAGCCGTATTCACCAGATCTGGCACCATGCAACTTCTGGCTCTTCTCCTAAGTCAAAACGACCATGAAAAGTAAACGTTTTGAATTGATTCAGGACATCCAGGCAGCCACAACACTGCAACTAAAGACACAAAAGAGAACTTCCAGAACTCTTTAGAAAGTGGAAAGATGATGGGATATGTATATAAGTCAGGGGGGCGTATTCTGAGGGTAATTAATGACCATGTGTCTTTTACTGCAATAATTTTGTAAAAATTTAAACATTCACCATAGTTTGGTTTAGTGTTTTTTTTTTTCCCTACCATACCTTATAGGATGGTTTATTCAAGGCTCATATGAAACCAAGTAAATCAACTTCCTAATTATGCTGACTCACAATCCTACTTTCTGAAAAAAAAATTGAGGTAATGGTACCTCAACAATCCAGAGTCTGAATCATTTTGGACTTGTTCTGGAAAGTTAAACTGATAAATTAAAAGTAAAGTATTTACATATGTTACTAATTCTAGATCTGCTAAAATCTGGACCCATGGGTAACCAACCACAGATATCTGAGAAAGAGAAATATCCTTAGATGCACACTAACCAGCCTTTTGCATTTTACTGTTGACAATTCAGGCTAGTTGTGCAACTTGTACATTGCTATGTGCCTTGCAGGAGACAGATTCTTTATTGCAAGGCAACTCACATCCCTGCCAACATGTATAACTAACTGCTCTGTCACTGTGGCAGTGACAGACAGACACCTCCAGATGCTTGGCTCTTTCCCTTCCCCCATTTTAATGAATAGTTGAGGTGGGGATAGAGGAAGGAGGTGACATAATATTACTATCCAGACAGTTAATGCAAAAGAAACATTTAGATAAATGACTTGAGCAGGGAAAGAGATAGCCAAAAGCAATGAATAAGATCCTAAATCCAAGAACTCTTTAGAGGCCCCTGCAGAGAGGAGAGAAATTTGAATCTCCTTGGTTGCTGCTCCTTTGTGTTACTGTCACTAAATATACCCTCACTTTCCCACAAGTGACTTATTTTGGCTCAAATTTGACTTATATTGAAATGTATTACTGCTTGGCAATACAACTGATTCATTTTCCTTTGCATATATTTAAGATTTCCTCGTTACTAATGATTCAGGGGAGTTGGGCTTATTTTTATATTGCTAAATGCTTTATTACATATGTAAATGAAATTTTGGTTGAATAAATTATAATAGTATTTTAAAACATAAAGATTTTAATCCAATAAATTATTTTGGAAATAAAATAATTTTTCCTCTTGTGTGCTTATTGTTTGCTCAAAGTTGTATATGCTTTACCTAAATACCATGCACTTACTCACAGAGACTTAACACAGTCCAAAAATTCTTCATTTCTTACAGAATATTTTTAAAACCCTGTTCTCCCATATTATCTTGCATATAACAAATTGTTTTATAACCTCACAAAAGTCTAGAATCTAGTTTTGATCTGCATTGCCTTTTAGTGATAGTATTTAGTTCTTTAGAATTATCAAGTAAATCAAACCTTGCTTATCTTTATCTTCTAACAGCAGCAGAAAAGCTATTTTCAATTTGCAAATTACATATGTCCTTTTTTTAAAAAATTACCAAACCCTTTTGACAGTGACCATTAAAAGTTTGCTTTTTTGAACCCACCTATTTTATTAGAAAGAGGATCTAGACTTTGGAGGTGCACTGACAAGTGTTTTGGGATATATTCCCAGCTTCCTACTCACAGCAGAAGCAAAGCCTTCAAGCATAGCTGCCCAGGCTGTTAGTAACACTTGGATAAAGAACATTTACATGTACTTGCATATACTTATGCATGCATGTGTGTGCGCACACACACACACACATAAACACTAGACTTCCCTCTGAAACAGAAACAGTTTGTGCTTGTTAGTTTCATTTTATAGTTCTGAACACCAAGTCTGTTCACATTACTATACTAACATTATTTGTATTGGCTGAATGCTTTGACTGATTAAACCAGTCCTTTATTCTAAGTCTGATGAACTTGGAGGCTCTTTATACATTTTGAATTGGTAGGCTAGGCTTACATTTAGAGTACTAGAACCTTAGAAACTTGAGAAAGCATGCAGATTCAAAACTAGCTGGGAAGGGCTGAGGTATTGCTCATTCTTTGAAATAAAGTGAATAGAGGTTCTGTTTAGCATTGTTTTGATTTTCGTCTCTTGCCTCTTTCTCCACCCTCACTTACATTTTGACCACTGTTTTCACCTGGATAATTGCAAGGTCATTTTAATTAAATATCCTGTTTCCAATCAGGGTCCACACCTCCAAAATCAACCAAATAATAGTTAATTACTCCTTCTCATAATTCTGAATAAAATATTGGGTAAATTTTCTCCTGATTAATTCTTCCCAGGATTTGTGAAGCATTCCTTCCAGATATTTTCAGAAACAAAGTGAACTAAATCTTGCTTGTAATAAAAATACAAATTAATAGAATCCTAGAGAGAATTCTTGAGTTTTGTGGAGTACTGATTTTACAATTGCATTCAACAAACCTCCAAAGTAGTCTCCTTAAAAACTGATATGACCTTGTTAGGTGTTCACTTGAAGATGGCCCTGACACCAGAAGAATTTGGGCTTCTGTATACAGAAGCGGAATCACTTCTAACACTAAGTTTGAACAAACTCTGGGCTAGATCCTTGTCATATTATACAGTTTGTAGTACAGAAAATTAGTATTATTTAATGTAAGAACTTGAAAAGGAGGAAAAAATACCCATTATATAATGACACAATGCAAGAGGAGTTATTTGGGTACAGTGATGACCTATAATGTGTTTTCCCCTTGCAGTTTTGGAACTATTTCCTAACTATTAGAGAGCTATGTCAGCACAGCTATATTTGAACTAACTTTCAAAAGACTTAAAACAGTTCATTATTTTTTCTCCATTTTCAAAGTGACTCATAACTTTTCCCTTCAACAGAAAAGATTCCATCCACAGTTAGTTATTTACAATTGCACTGTGATCTGCCCATTTGCCCAGGAGGTCGCCTAGAGTTGGTCTGATCTGCTCCCACTTTCTCACTTTCTTATCACCATCCAACTCTTTTGGTCTTCCTCTGAGATTTCTTTTGCACTTGTTCCTTTCCCTCTCTCATTGATGCATCATGTTCAACAGAATCCCACCCAGTCTTTTCTTGACTAGATAGTGCAACAGGATTCTTACTGTCTCCTCCTTTCAGATACTTTTGTACTCCCTTTTATTCCCCATATGACAAATATGGTAATTGTTCTAAAATGCAAACCAATGCAAGGACTTCACTCCTCTTCATTCCAAACACCCTGTTTCCCTCTTGCCCTAATTTTAAGTATAAGCTCCTCAGTAAATATTGTAAGTTGATAAAAGTGTAACCAAAAGTGATGTAATAATTGCTTAATGGAAAAAGCCAATGCTGTGTTATTCTGTACTCCACTATGATTTACCAATCAAAAGAGAGAAAAAAATTTCTTATCCAGTGATAAAATGAAGCTGAGTATGTTAGAAATAAACAAATCTGACATTAGAGCATTAGCTACGTGACATTGGTAACATTGGCATAGTTTGTGATCAACATAAATAGCAACTGCCTCTGGGATGTGACAAAAGAAGAACTTAAGAGTAAGTACAAGGCAGAACAATGTTATTGGTAAAACATTCAATTAATAATAAATATTTTAAGCTAAAAATATAAAGAATAGCATGTAAAAGTTGATAGATTCATTTAATCTCTTATCTTTCTTTCACTATTTCTGCCCTCATACTTTTAGAAGTATTGAACTACTTGAAGTTTTAGGATTCATCATGTTTCTATGCCTTTGCACAGTCGTTCTCTCTTCCTGAAACACTCTTCCCAAGTTCCTTTGTTTTATATGCCCATTGACCTGGCTAACATTTATTCTATTTTTGAAACCTCCTCATGTGTCACCTTGTCTGGTAAATGATGAATCATTCTTTCTTTTATGTTGAGGCATTATACCTTGATTAAGAGCAAATGTTCTGGAGTCAGACTGCCTAGGCTAAAGTCCTAACACTATTTTAAAGTAGTTATGTTACCTTAGATAAGTTATTTTATTTCCCAATGCCTCAACAGAGATCTCATATTTAAGATAATAATAACAATGCTATCCTCACTGGGTAGTTATTAGGATTACAATAAAAAGTAAACAGAATTCATGTTATATGATAAAGGATCAATAAATATAACTATAATTATTATTACTAAGATATTAATTATTATTACATTTAAGACTAAATTCTAATTATTTTTTCATATTCTAGTATCTCATACTAACATTTAATGTATACTTTGAGCCAAACACAAAACTCTATTCATTTTTATTTCTTCAAAAGTTGCTGTTCAGCTAGAAACCTAATAGGCAATGAATAGATCCTTGTTAACTATGAAGTGGTTTTAAAAAGCAAAATATTTTGTAAATATGAGGTAATGTCACTATACTATGAGAAAGAAGATACAAAAAATTCAAAATTATAGATGAATTAAGAAGAGTTAAAATTGATATGGGTTTAGATTTTAAGATGTACATTATTTAGGCTAATATGCAAACATAACATTTTCAAGTTAAGTGCCTCTACTGGTGGAAAAATAGAGAGTTCTCATCGGTATGTTAGTAAAAAATAATTTAGTACATAATTTTGTACTGGTTAATATGCAAAGCACACCAATTATCCTGAAGAAATTCAGCTGCTGTACATGCTGCTGAACTTCAGTTCCCACTGTACCTCAGGTACCTGGATCCCATCATTCCCTGCTGGACCACACTCCAGCTGTCCTTGGTGCACTGGATCCATTGCTCCACAAATTTGCATATATAAACCATAGTTTTGGCTCCTCAATACCCCCACACCCTTCTAATTTTCTACCTTCCCACCAGAATATTCCCACTACTCAGATCTTTCAAGCACCCTGGTAATGATCTCAGACTCCAGTTTTCCAGACCTCTCTCCAAACATACTTAAACTGTATTTGAAGTGAGGTTGCTTGGTAGAGGAAATTGCATCCAGAATTACAAATAATTGAATTTAAAATCATCTTTTATAAGTGATTTGCAAGTTTAACAATTCTAACTTACTAAATTCATATAACATATTCATATAATTGAAATATGTATATTTTCAATGTGTTTATTTTTACATAAGCACTTAAAAACTAGAAGAGTACAACTCTTGGAGATTCATTTTTGACAACCTTGTGCATTATTCCCTTAAAAATATAAGAAATTAAATTCTGTGAGAAGGGTTTCTTGACAGCAGCTAAGATGGACAGATAACACCAGCCTTCTGACTCAGAGTAAAAGGAGAGCTTAAACAATAGTTTAGAACACACATTGATCAATCAGATAGAGTAATAAGTTAGATAAGAGGTTGTTGTTGTTGTTGTTGTTAGGTGCCGCTGCCAAGTCAGTGTCCAACTCATAGCGACCCTCATAAAACAGATGAAACACTATTGTCAGTGCTTCCCTGCTGTTCACAGGGTTTTCAATGGCTGATTTTTTTTGGGAGTACATTGCTGGGTCCTTCTCCCAAGCCTACATCACCTGGTGCTCCTAGGCAGTCTCCTATCCAACTACTAGCCAGGCCCAACCCTGCTTAGCTTCTGAGATCTAACAGGATCAGACATCACAGTGGTATGGCTGCAGGGAGATAACAGGTTGTGGCTGTTATGTGCCATCAAGTTGCTATCTGACTCATAGAGACCCTGCATACAACAGGCAAAACATTATTATCAGTGCTTCTCTGTTGTTCATAGGGTTTTCAATGGTGGGTTGATTTTTGGGAGTGGGTTGCCGGGTCCGTCTCCCAAGCCTACAGCACCTTGTATTCCCAGATGGTCTCCCATCCAAGTACTAACCAGGCCTGACCCTGCTTAGCTTCTGAGATCTGATGGGATCAGATGCCACAGGACTACAGCTGCAGGCAGATAAGAGGTAGGGGAATATATATATCTCCACAGGTTAGGTAAATACCACCAACTGCAGAAAAAGTTTAAATAGGGAGGAACCAGTGCAGCAGGTTATTGAGAGTGCACTAGCGGAAACATGGAGACTTGCTCGAGCCGGGAGAGAAAATTAATAGCTTCACAGAGCCACCCTGCCAGGAAACTCACCAACAATTCCTCCTGCACACGGACTGCACAGACAGTGGAGAAAGCCTGGGGGTCAACAAGATTGCAATCCAAAGTGAAGAAGAACTAGAGAAATTGCTGTGCATGACCCAATCCCCTATTCTCCAGATCACAGAGCACGGAGAGGATACAGCCCAGGGAAAATTCCACATGGGTGTCTGGAGCTCAGATCCACCATGGAGCACAAGCCTGGCAACCCGCCAACATGCTGCCCCTGGAAGACAAAAGTGCCTGAGGCTTTTCCTTTCTCCCGTCTCCTCCGGGGTCCCGAGGGCCACAGGAGTCTGCGCCCCTCACCTGAGGGTCCTGAGTGAATTGTGTTTAGTACCTGTGTTCTGGGTCCGTGTGCAGGGTGGCACCACCCATCCGAACCTCCAGGCCTGACCGAGAGGCTCCTGCCCCACATAAGACACAGGCAGCACTTTCCACAGAGAACAACTGGTGAGTGAGTCCTGGACACCAGATGAGCCACTATCCCCCTGCCTAGAGGTCCTGGTTACATAGTGGGGTGCAAGTCCCGTATAGGAGCACAGGCCTCAGATTCATTGAGGGTGGAACAATATCATCCTGCACACTACAGAGGCGGATGGGTGAGTGAGCATGGTGGGGTTTGGGACAATGAGCATGAGCAGAGCATGCTCAGACAGTAGCTGTGGCCTCTGCCTACAGCACAGCAGCCATTCCCCCACCGCCATGGTGGTTCCCAGCCATGGAGGTCCCAGCTGCACAGACTGGGGGTGGGACGATATCATCCTGCCCATTGCAGTGCAGGATCAGCAAGTGAGCACAGTGGGGCTCAGAACACACTAGTGGACAGAGGCCCTAGCATTGAGATCTGGCTTGTGCAGCCATCTGCTCCCGCTGTTTGGGCTGAGGCTGTGCTCTCTGAATTGAGATCTAGGCAGTCAAGCGCTGCACGGGAGGCAGAACTCTCGAAAGGACAACACAAGTTCACACCTCCTCTCTGCTAATGCAGCACAGGCAGAACACACCACAGGGAAGACCTCTGATACCACCCTAAAAACCTGCCCAGCATGAGAGACCAGCACGGACTTTCTGCCATAAATCCCCACTGGAGGGAAACTGGGCAGAAACTCTTCCTCTCCCCCTTCCACCCCCACACCTGCCAGCATTCAGTGAGAGAGTGGATAGGTAAAATCCCTTTCCCTGACATGGAACTGAGAAATCTCAAAATAAAGCTGTCTTCACTATTTAGGAAAATTTACACAAGAGAAGAATGAAAATGGATCTATAGAGAGAGGCACCAGTAAGGACAAAGTTGAATGACCCTGTACAGCTTCCCCTGACAACAGCCGGCAGGAAGGAGAGACTGAGAGACACTGGGCAAGGATTCTTGCCTAAGGGAAGCAAGGTGAGGCCTTCTCAGAGGGTTGATGACTGCTGCTAGTAGTAGGGAAGGTGGTTAAACCTGAGCTTTCTAGTGTTCCCTAATACCTCATTCTCTTTTCTTTTTCAGTGTTCCTTGTTGTGTGTTTGTGCATGTTTTTTGTTGTTGATGTGCTTTCTTTCTGTTTTTTTTTCTTCATCACTTGTTAGATTTGTTATGTTGTTTTTGGCTGTGTGTGTCTTGATCTTCTTTACTGTAGTTGTGTGGTTGTTGTTTTCCTTCTGTTTTTTTCTTTGTGGCTTGTTCTGTTCAGTCATTTTTGTCTGTGTATATCTTGAAGATGTTCTTTTCAGCTCCATTCTGATGTTGTTGTTTTCCTTCTTTTTTTTTCATTTTTCTTTCCCCATTTCCTCTCCTTCCTCCTCCCCCAGTAGAGGAACAGAAATTGTTGCCACCCTCGCCCCCAGTCCCATTGGAATAATGAACTGGAAAGTGGGAAACTGAGGAGTGCAGAGTCCAGGGCACAGAGAAGAGTGAAAGGAGCTGAGGGTTCTCTGAACCTAGGAAAACCAGTCCAGAACAAGGCTCATCTCAGGTCAGGTGGGACTGGTGATTCAGAGAAAGAGCCCCACAGACTAGACAACCTAGAACTCATGATGTAGAGGCTGTACACTGATTGGGGACTGGGAATGCAGGGGTAGAGAGAAACTGTAGGGGACAGCACTGAAGACAGACTATGCAGCATATCCCAGACATTGGGAACTGAGGCTGCAAACTATGGGGCAGGGGAGTGAGAGAATAATGCCAGAGATTCATCATCATCACCCAATTCAAAGGAATGTCACAAGAAGAAGCTCTTCACACTTAGAGGAGGTGGATCCTAATTGCCAGACCAAGCAATGGGCAAGCCTCACCAAAAAAAAAAAAAAAAAAGAAAGAAAGAAACATGAAAGAACACATTGGATGTAAAGATCCTACAGACCAAAGTCTCTCAGCAGATAATACCAAAGAATCCAGATTTCTAAAAGTGTCAGAATCAAAATTCAGAATTTTGGTTATTAATATGCTATGATATATCAAAGCTAACACCACCAGCACCCTTGAGATCCTCGAGAAGAAGGTATCTCATCTGGTGTCTGTACTCTCCTCATAGCTAGAAATGGTCAGGAAAAAACAAACAAACAAACAAACAAACAAAAAAAGCTGCAATCCTTGAGATGTAAGTCAAGCTGAGTGAAATAAACACATCAACAGAGTCCTCAACATCAAGACTAGAAGAGGCTGAACAGAGAATTTCAGACATGAAGGAAGGAATACAAGATATTAACTACACACAAGCTAAGATGGAGAAAATGATGAAGCAATACCACCTATATCTCCAAGAGGTTTCAGACAAAATGAGAAAGTGAAATTTAAGAATTCAGGGAGTCCCTGAAGTAGAAAAAACAATACAAAAGGATTAGGAATTTATTAAGAGTGAAAAATTTCCAAATCTAATGCAAGAACTGGATACTTACAGAACTGAACCACTCAAAACCCCACCCAGAGTAGACTAAAACAGATCTTCCCAAAGATAAATTATGGTACAAATGCTTACATTGGACAGTAGAGAAGCAGTTTTGAAAGCAACTAGTAAAAAATGCCAACTTACTTTCAAAGGAAAATCCATTAAAATAACCACAGACTTCTCCACAGCAACATTGAAAACTAGAAAAGCCTGGACACATATAATCCACATTCTGAAAAAGAACAATGTCCAACTAAGAATACATTACCCAGCAAAATTATCTTTTAAAATAGATGAGGAGTATAAGACATTCCATCATATTGCCACATTCAAATGATTTGCAACCACCAAGGCAGCATTACAGAGGATCCTCAATCAATTACCACATATAGGGGAGATGAGACAATCCTATATAGAAGATCAAAGAAATGAAAAACTAACATGAGAGGAAATCAAGAAAGAAATAAGATAGACATGAATAAAAAATCGGTAACAAGTACTGACTGGATACATAACAATAAACACTTCTCAATAATTACTCTTAATGTAAATGGTCTTAAGTCACCAATTAAGAGACACAGATTGGCCAATTGGATGAAAAAACATAAACCCTTGATTTGTGCCATTGAAGAGATCACCTAACCCACAAAGACTGTAAAAGGTTGAGAATTAAGGGCTGGAAAACAATATACTAGGCAGGGAAACAAAACAAAACAAAACAAGAATAGCAATACTAATTTCAGACAGATTACCCTTCAATCCAAAACTTATTAGAAGATATAAAGAAGGACGTTACATATTACTAAAATGAACAATCAACCAGGAACCAATAATGTTAACTAATAATATAATTTCCAAATATAGGGGCACCCAGCTACATAAAACAACCTTTATGGGAAAAAAAAGGATTATATTTGTCTAGACACAAAAATTATGGGAGATTTCAATACCCCACTTTTGCCAAGAGACAGATCACCAAAACAAAAAAATCAACAGAGAAACAATGAACTTAATTTGCACCTTGGACCAACTGGAACTCACAGACATCTATAGAATATTCTATTCATCTTATGAAGAATACGTATTCTTCTCAAGACCACATGGAACTTTCTCTAAGATAGATCACATTTTAGTACACAAAAATAGCCTCAATAAATACAAAAAAGTAGAAATTATCTCCTGTATCTTATCAGACCACAATAGAATAAAATTGGAACTCAAAGGCAAGAAAAGTACCAGAGATTTTACAAATTCATGGAGACTAAATAATATACTGCTGAATGATCAATGGGTTATTGAAGAAATTAAAACAGAAATTAAAAAATTCCTGAAATCAAATGAGGATGAAAACACATCCTACCAAACTACATGGGATACAGCAAAGGCAGTTCTAAGAGGGTAGTTCATAGCATTGAGTGCCTTTATCAGTAAGGTAGGGATGAGCCAAATAAATGACCCACTGACACATCTCAAGCCACTACAAAGCCAACAACAAATCAATTCCCAAAGGAGCACTCAGACAGAAATTATCATGATTAAAGCAGAGATATCTCAATCAGAATCTAGAAAGATAATCCAAAGAATTAATGAGACTAAGAGCTACTTCTTTGAAATGATTAATAAAATAGACACTCTCCTGGCCAATCTCAACAAAAAGAAAAAAGAAAAGGCCAAAATTGTGAAAATTAGAAATGAAAAACGGATTATAACAACTGATTCCAATGAAATACAGAAAATCATCAGGGAATACTTTGAGAAATTCTATTCCCCAAAATATGAAAATATAAAAGAAATGGATAAATTTATTCACACATATGATTTGCCAAAACAAACCCTGGAGGACATAAGCAACCTAAATAAACCCATCACATATGCTGAAATAGAAAAGGTAATAAAAACTTTCCCAACAAAGAAGAGGCCAGGACCTGATGAGTTCACAGCAGAATTCTACCAAACTTTCAAAGAAGAATTAATAGCAGTTTTCCTCAAATTATTTCAAGAAGTAGAATAGGAGGGAGCACTCCCAAACTCATTCTATGGAGCTACCATCACCTTGAAACCTAAACAAGGAAAGGATATATCTAAGATAGAGAATTATAGACCAATCTCCCTAATGAACATGCAAAAATTCTGAACAAAATTCTAACAAATCAAATTCAGCAACATATTAAGAAAATTGTTCACCATGACCAAGTAGGATTTATTTCACAGATGCAGGGCTGGTTCAACATATGAAAATCAATTAATGGAATTCAGCATATCAAGAGGCTTGCAAGCAATAATCACATGATCATCTCAATCAGTGCTGAGAAGGTCTTTGGTAATGTGCAACAACTTTTCATGATAAAATCCCTAGAGAAGGTAGGCATAACAGGAAAATACCTTAACATCACAAAGGTCATTTATGACAGACCTACAGTCAACATCATTTTAAGAGGAGAAAAACTGAAACCATTTCCTTCAAGATTGGGAAAAAGACAAGGATGTCTGCTCTTTCCTGTGTTATTTAACATTGTGATTGAAGTCCTAGCCAGGGCAAATAGACTAGATAAAGAAATCAAAGGGATACTGATAGGCAATGAAGAGGTCAAATTATCCTTATTTGTGGATTACATGATATTTTACCTAAAGGATCCTGAAATCATCTCTAGAAAACTTTTAGACCTAATTAACTCCTTTAGCAAAGTGGCAGGATGCAAAATTAACACTTAAAAATGAGTAGCCTTCCTTTACACCAACTGTGAGCAGGAAGAGAAGGAAATTAAAGCTACAATTACTTTCATTATAGCCCACCAAAGTCTTAAATACCTTGGGATCAATCCAAAGATCTTACAGGTCTCTACCAGGAAAACCTCAGAACACTAAAGAAAGAAATCACAGAAGATACTAAAAGGTGGAAGGACCTCTCCTGCTCAAGGATTGGGAGAATCAATATTGTAAAAATGGCTATATTACCAAAAGCAATCTATAGATTTAATGCAATCCCCATTAAAATTCCAATGACAGAATTTATAGACATAGGAAAAATGATCCAAAAATTTATATGGAAACACAAAAGACCACGTATAGTCAAAACACTCTTAAGCTCAAAAGTAGTGCAGGCGGGATCGTAAGCCTTGACTTTAAACTGTACTACAGGGCTATAGTAACAAAAACAGCTTGGTACTGGCACAAAAATAGGCCTGAAGACCAGTGGAACAGAATAGAGGACCCAGAGATACACCAATGCATCTATAGCCACCTGATTTTTGACAAAGGAGCTAAGCAGGTAAATTGGAGAAAGGATAGCCTTTTCAACAAATGGTGCTGGAAAACTTGGATATCCACTTGCAGAAAAATGAAAACAGACCCACACCTCTCAATATGCACAAGAGTTAACTTGAAATGGATAAAAAGCTCAACATAAAACCAGAAACTTTAAAATTACTAGAAGAAAAGATAGGAAATACACTCCAACATATAGGCATAGGAAAGTATTTCCTTAATAAGACTCCAATTGCTCAGGAAATCACAATAAGAATAGATAAATGGGATTACATGAAATTAAAAAGCAAAGGACACAATCAGCAGAGTAAAGGAAGTTCCCACTGAATGGGAGAAAATCTTCACATCCTATACATTAGACAAAGGACTAATTTTTAGAATTTACAGAGAAGTAATCAAGAAAGAAACTACCAAGACAACAAATAACCCAATACACAAGTGGCCAAAGGGACTGAACAGACAGTTCTCAAAGAAGTTTGTAAGGCCATGAAACACATGATAAAATGCTCAATATCTCTAGCCATTAGGGAAATGCAAATCAAAACAACTCTGAGATTCCACCTTACTCCAGTAAGAATGGCCAAGACCAACAAAACAAATAACAACAAATGCTGGTGAGGTTGTAGAGAAAATAGTACCCTTTTACACTGCTGGTGCGGCTGTAAATTGGTTCAACCACTGTGGAAATCAATATGGAGATACCTTAGAAAACTAAAATTAGAACTGCCATATGATCCAGTTATACTACTACTGGGAATATACCCAAAGGGAGATGAATCATCATACCACAGAAAGACCTGCATCTCCGTGTTCAATGCAGCACTTTTCACAATAGCAGGGATATGGAGTCAACCAAAATGCCCATCAACAGAAGAATGAATAAAAACAATATGGAACATATACACAATGGAATACTACTCAGCAACTAAAAAAATAAAATAATGCCATTTGCAGCAAAATGGAGAACAAATTGAAGAACATCATCTTAAGCAAACAAACACAAACCCTAAATACCATATGTTCTCACTCATATATGGGAGCTGAATCAAACTTGAAGGAAAAAATCCTATACATAAATTGAACCAGAATAAAAAACTCAATTAATCTTAGTGTAGAAGGGACAGTTTAAGGAGTGGAAAGAAGGAGGGAGGGATCTAACAAAGAGAACCAATGATTGGAGAAGATGGGAGGGGGAAGAAGTTCAGCTAAGAGGAATGAAAGGGGAGAGGTCAACCTCAATGTAAACAGCACAACTTTATGAGTATAGTGGAAAAAAGGGGAAGATAAACAAAAGCCTACAAGAATAGATAAAATAGTAATAATAGCAAAGGCTGGCAATAATGTAAATGAATTAGAACACTCATCTAATACTGCTGAGAATGGAAGAAGTAGATCGCTATAGAAAAAAGCTTGGACTTAAATCAAAATCAGGATGCACATATACAGATAAATCTTCTCACAGAAAGACAAGCAAGTAGAAAGGAGACCATTGGTGTGGGGGGAGAGGGGACAGGGGAAGGTCATGAAAGGGTAAAGGGGAAGTTATGTGAGCAATGTACAATGAATTGCATATATGGAAATGTCAGAATGAAACCCATGTCATAATGAAACTCATTAAGTTGTACACTAAAAATTTCCAATAAAAAATTCTATGAGAAGGAGAGTTTGAAACAGGTATTAAAATTAAATGAACATAATCAGAAACAGTAACCATGAAACTACAAAAGTCATGTTTTGTACTGTGAGCTGATGTACATGCCTCAATGCTTATTTTGAGACTGAAATTATCAGAGATCATGAGGTAAAAGTCACGTCCTACTTCAACTCTTTACAGAGAAAGGATATAGGCAGATTGTCTACATGAAACATCTCTATAAATATTTATTGAGAATATACAAAACAGACTAATTTAGGTAGGATTATTTGATATGGAGGAAACCAAAAGGAAAGATTTTAATACTAATAACAATAGTAATGATAAAACAAACTAACAGTTTTACAAATGCATATGCATTTTTTCTTCAACTCCAAGAAGTTAATGATATGAAAGTAATTTTGTCATTTTAAATTAGAAAAGTGGAAAAAATCTGAAAATTTGCTATTGGCCTATAGCATATTCCTGACTTACATGGTGCTTTTAGACTTTGCCTCAGGGAGAAGGATATATTATTTGGGGTGTGAAATGCTGTCTAATGCATTAGCTGTGACAGTATTGCATAGACAGGTATTTGATGGGCTGGTAGAAAATTTTGCAGACATAGTGGACCTTGTTTCATAATCAATTGCTATAATTTTCTGGCCCTGTAATATGAAATTCCGATATGAATGCAGCAAATGACGAGATCGCTATAGAAAAAAAAATGAGACACTCTTGTTGACAGTAAGTACAAGATGACATATGATATTGGGTGTGCACATACCTCATGGTTGGTTAATCTTCAAGGCTCGCTGCATGTTAGAAAACAGAGCCAAATGAGAACAGTCTCTTACAAATCCAGACAGCCACACAAAAGCCAACAAACCAATGTAACCTTTTTTCACTAAGCAAAGCTATTTTCCCCAAATGAATCATTTTTTATAAAATAAAATGATGCTTAATTTCTTTTAGTAAATATAAGATTGGTGACATTCAAGAGAGCTGTTGGCATACATTCAGTTTATGCTACATCATTGCTTCCTTAGCTTGAGCTACTTTCAGGAAAAATAGTGATTGACACTAATTAATATTAATTACTCATCTTGCTCTTATTTTTGAGTTTATCTTGCCTTACCAATATGTACTGTGGAAATTAAACATTTGCTTGAGTACTGGAGATTTTTTCAGCTCATCCCTAATGCAGGCTGTTTTCTAAGAATGCTTTTCCCAGTGCCACAAGGAAAGGAGGGACAAATGGTCTGTGGTCATTCAAAGGTAGAAATGTACTTAGACTTCAGGGAAGATTATAAGCTTCTTAAAGATTTAGTGTTTTGTCATAAGTTTTATTCCAATAATATAGTCTATATTTGTATAGTTATTGCAAATAGGTAATACTGGAGCTATTATTATTGGCATTGTCCATATGGCTTAAAATGACAGCTCTATGTTTAAAAATCATCAATGGCTTTTCATTGCCCACTGTGTTAAGCATAAGATTTTCAATTTAGGGATTAGGACCTTCACAAATAACACAGTTCTATCCTCCCTCTCTGGCCTCACCTCATATTATTTCTCAGTCATATATTGGCCTCCTGCTAACTCCAGTAATCAAGATTCCCAACCGCATTCTGATCTTTTTAGTATATGTGCCATTCTTCCCATATGTTTTCCTCTTCTACTGCTACTTTCTTTCACCTGCCCAATTCTTTATGAATAAAAAGTTCTTTTTTTTTTCATTTTACTATGCATATAAAAGTTAATGGGGCTAAGGTATAGCTCAGTTGGCAGTGTTGCTCTGCACCATCTGAGGACTCAGGTTCAATCCCTAGCACTGGAAAAATAGGAGAAGGACATAGCAAGCTACTACCAAAGTGATCCCCAAACAGTCAGCCATTGAAAACCCTACAAGGGGCTACTATGAGTGGGACCCCACTTGATGGCACTTAACAACAGCAGTTAATATTTTTGTCAATAGCCCATGAAATTGTGTGTATACTTCAGTCTGTCTAGTGTCCAATACAATTTGTCATATTCGACTGCTGTAAACATTTGACCAATCAGATTAAAAATCATTTTCTAACAGGTTAAAGTTATTTTCTACCCTTTTAAAGAAGAGACATGCATATAAACTAATGTGTTTTCTTGGTTTTAAACATATTTTTATGATGTAAGTATGATTACAGAAGGCTTATTTTTCTGATATATACTTAAGTATATTCTGCTGGAACCTGCATATTAGAAGGTTGTTTAAATTTTGTAGGTGATATTTTGATTAACTTTAATATTTTTATCTTGGTTTCCAGTATATAGCTAATAAGGGACTGTTAAATCAGAAATGACCATTTGATAACCATAATGGGAACTTTGACTGGGTGGGGAATTTTATCCCAGAATTGCTATTCAGTTATACAAAAGGCCATTCCTATTTATATCAGTCTTTCTTCTTTACTCTGATATATATCTAACTTAAGTTGAAATTTTATCCAAAGTGCCATCAGCCGGAATTTAATGGTAATAGAGTTTTCTCTCTTCTCGCCAGGAGTGGTGGTGCACGCCTATAATTTCAGCGGCTTGGGAGGAGGAGGCAGGAGGATAGCAAGTTTGAGACCAGAGGCAGTCTGCGTAACTTAGCAAGACCCTGTCTCAAAAAAAAAAAAAAAAAAAAAAAAAAAAGTAAATAAAAAAGGGCTGGGGTTGCAGCTCAGTGGTCCAGCACTTGCAAAGCATGCAAGTGCAAAGCCCTGGGTTCAACCCCTAGCACCAAAAAAATAAATAAATAAATAAATAAAATAAAAAGAAAAAAAGAACTTGCTCTCTTCTCTTAACATATAGTGTTTACTGTCTTTCCTTTAATATCCTTCAAACAATATGTAATGGGTTGATATGTATTTTTTGAGATCCTGTCTAATTTAACCTAGTTCAAAATCTCAAGATCTGATCTATTCTTATTTACTTCTTTTTTTTAATGGTACTAGGGAGCTTAACCCAGGGCCTTCTGCATACTTTGCAAGTGCTCTGTCACTGAGATGCACATCCATTCCCTTTTATTTATTTTTTAAATTAAGACAGGGTGTAGATAAGTTACACAGGCTGCCTCTGGCCTCAAACATGTGATTGTCCTCCTCCAGTTTCCTGAGTTGCTGGCATTACAGGTGTGAACCACCACACCTGTTTGTTAACTTTACTTTCCATGTTAAGTAAATTGGAAACACTATATTCTTGAACTAGTCACTAAATAACAATTGTGTTTCAAGAATTAGTTACTGGATTAATTTACATGAAGTATTATAACCCATATGTGACTAAAGGCATAAATAGAGGTGATGTTAATCCTAAATGTTAACTTGACTCGTTGTTGTTGTTAGGTGCCTTCGAGTCAGTATCTGACTCATAGCAACCCTCTGTACAACAGGGGGAACACTATTGTCAGTGCTTCTCTGCTGTTCATAGGGTTTTCAGTGGCAGATTGATTTTTGGGAGGGGGTTGCCAGGTCCTTCTCCCAAGCCTACAGCTTCTGGTGTTCCCAGGTGGTCTCCCATCCAGGTACTAACCAGGCCCGACCCTGCTTAGCTTCCGAGATCTGACTGGATCGGATGCCACAGGGCTACAGCTGCAGGCAAAGGGATTTGTTGTTGGGTGCTGTCGAGTTGGTATCCAACTCATAGTGACCCTCATAGGGTTTTCAATGGCTGACTGTTTCGGGATTGCCTTGGGAGTAGATTGCCAGGCCCTTCTCCCATTTTTGCAGTGCTGGGAATCGAACTCGGGACCTCAGAGACTGCAGCACAGCGCTCTACCAACTGAGCTAAATCCCAGCCCAGTAACTTGACTAGGGGATTATAGAAGAACCCCAATGGCTGTGTCTATGTGGACATTTCCCGAGACAATAAGATCATGAGCACTCTGAACTAGTGAATGGACCAATCCCTTGACAGATTCATAATATGATGGCATATTGGAAAGTGGTAAAAAGTAAGAGGTGGGAACTGGTTGGAGGAAGTAGATCTCTAGGGGCATGCCCCTAGGGGCTATATCCCTGAGCCCTCCTTATATTCTCCTTTTCTCTGCTTCCTGGCAACTATGATGTGACTCTTTTGCTCTACCATGCCCTCCCTGCCATGATGTACTAAGACCTCTGAAACTGTGAGTTAAAATAAATATTTCCTCTCTTTAAGTTGTTTATGTCAAATATTTGGGCACAGTTACACCAAAGTAACTAATACAATATGTTACAAATGTTCATGTACACGATGCCCTGATAAAAAGTCTGTGATTCATGTAACAGACTCTGTGCAGTGATTTCAATGGATCAGGAAGAGTAAGGTTCAGGAGTTCATATTGTGGGTTCTTCAGGGGAGATCTTAATAGTGACATAGCTATGAGATCAGGCTGGTGGTACAGAAGCTGATGACAAAAGAGAAATGATAATTTTCTGTCTTTCTTCCTTTCCCCTAAACACTTCCAGATAAGTAAGTAATTGTTGTACTGAAAACAAGCAAACACATTGTGTTCCTGAGGCAACATATAAATGCTTCTATGGTTTTGGAACATAATATGAATTAACTCACACCCAAAATGACTAAACAGAAATTAGTAAATTCCCTCTCCAAGACACAGAAAGGATTTCTGTTTGAGATTCCTTATTTCCACATGATTGGTTTACTTATTGGAGCCTTTGGGCATTATAGCTCTGGGAAAGAAATTACTTTGGGGAGAAATGAGATGTGATTCATTACAAGATGGTTCCAAGAAGGGAATAAACCAGATAGTAAATTTATTTGTCATTAGTATTTATTCAGAAAGTCATTTGGACTTTTATAGTCAACTTTTACCATTGTTGTTGTTAGGTGCTGTCCAGTCGGTATCCAACTCATAGCGACCCTCTGTACAACAGGGGAAACACTATTGTCAGTGCTTCTCTGCTGTTCATAGGGTTCTCAATGGCAGTTTGATTTTTGGGAGGGGATTGCCAGGTCCTTCTCCCAAGCCTACAGCTTCTGGTGTTCCCAGGTGGTCTCCCATCCAGGTACTAACCAGGCCCAACCCTGCTTGGCTTCCAAGATCTGAAGGGATCAGACGCCACAGGGCTACAGCTGCAGACAACTTTTACCATGGTCTTCAAAAAATAGGAAAAAAAGAAGAATCACAGGATTAGATACTTCTCTATAGCAAAAGAGTTTCTATTCTTTTAGGAGTGTTCACTAGTAAAATGACTTCTCACCCATATAGTATAACAGCTCTCAGGATAATTCTAACAATTTTCTGAGTGGTAGGTGACACTTATCAGTGGTCACTATGAGAACTTAAAATTGAGAAAGGCATAAAATAGAGAGATAATAGTTCTCTTTATTGTTAGATTGATCAATAACTTTAGGGACCATAGTTTCATATCTTTTCTTCCCCCTGCCACAGAATTTTTACAAAAATAAAAGAATTAAACCAAATGAAAACCATGGAAGCTATAAAAGTTCTTCAGAATGGATATTTGGAGGCATAAAGCTGTAGGGGGTACTGAATTCTGAACCAGTTTTAATATGCCCACATGCATCTCAATGAGTTAGCAGATTACATTAAACAATGTTTGGTAACTTCCCATCAAGTAGGAGCTATTGTTACTAAAAAGTATTAAGATATATGCTGAGGGGGAAAATCGGCCTATTGGCAGAAACTTATACAGTATTTGGAATACAGTAGAAGATTTTCACCCTAGCTTTACTGTCTCAGAATTAAGTTTTACCACGGAATACAGTAGGGTCACATTTTGTTGTTGTTGTTAGGTGCCGTCGAGTCAGTATCCAACTCATAGCAACCCTCTGTACAACAGGGGAAACACTATTGTCAGTGCTTCTCTGCTGTTCATAGGGTTTTCAATGGCAGATTGATTTTTGGGAGGGGGTTGTCAGGTCCTTCTAGGGTCACATTTAGGGAGACTGATAGAAGCTGAACAAAGTGACACAAAACTAATACGTAATTGAGCCTGAAATTTACAAAAGATAGTAAATATTCCTTTTCACAGAATAGATATTTTGTTTACTGTCTAGAAAATTTCTATACACACCAGGGTCTTTGGGAAGCTATCTCAGTAACCAGATATTGGTTATGTCACTAAAGGTCATTTTTTAGAAAGGGTTAGTTCATTCATTTAATAAAAATGACAATGACAACAAAATCTGATGAAAATTATTCTTACCCAGTTACGATTAGCATCTCATATTGGAGTATGCCACATTCAGACTCTCTTCTCTCTTTAATCAATGCTGGACAAACAGTAATAAGATCTGAATTTTACTCTTTTTTTTTTTTAGGATGCTTGCATATGTCCCATATTTTGTTAATGTTACAAAGATTCTTCAGACAGGTCATAGTAAGTAGTGGATCCTTCTTTCCATTCTCCCTTCTTCTATCTCTTCCTCTCTTACCTTCCTTCCACCTCTCCCCCTCCAAAAGTTATGCTTGGTTTTAATTTTATGAAGAAATATTAAACATAAATAAAAATGGGAAAATAAAATAAATGCTCATTCTATGTATGTGTTCTAGCTTATAATGTTGTGCTCTATTTGGTATCCAATGTGGATTTTGGGAGTTTTGCATTTGTTAAAATAAGTATGATCTTTTTAAACTCTTGTTTGCTAACAGTTTTTATTCTGAATGACTAAATAATTTTTCCACTTATGATACTGAAAATACATGATAAGGGCTATTACTTTTTGATTATCTGATAAATTTATTATCTCTTATTTAGAAATTTAGCTCTTTGAAAAATGAGACGTGTGTTTATTGTATATCTTTGTATAATTTTGATTCTGGGTCATATATTAGTTAGAGATATTTGTTTTATAGTCTTTGAAACAATTTGCATCATATAAATTTTATCTATTTATTAGGAATTTAGATTTGTTAAGTTTTCTTGAAATTATATGGCCTGAGCATTTAGGGGGTTATATGTATATATGTGGGCTGGGATTTAGCTTAGTTGGTAGAGCACTGCGCTGCAGTCTCTGAGGTCCCGAGTTCAATTCCCAGCACTGCAAAAATGGGAAAAGGGCCTGGCAATCCACTCTCAAGGCAATCCCGAAACAGTCAGCCATTGAAAACCCTATGAGGGTCACTAAGAGTCGGATACTGCTCCATAGCACCTAACAACAACAACAACATGTATATATGTATGTGTACCTGGTAGGGAAAGGAAGGAAGTAGGTGGAGGTGAACCAATGGTAATGGGCTGGGGAAATGGGATTTTAACTAACTTGATTTCTTTAATGATTGTTGGCTTGTTTTAGCCAAAAATTCTTATAAAGCCAATTTTATAAATGCATATATGTATTGAATTTTATCCAGGGTGTTAGATTTATTTCTATAAATCACCCATATAATTATATCTTTAAATCTTTACTCTGGTATGCTCCTGTTTTTGAATATGTGTATTGGTTATTTGTGCCTTTTCTCACTTCACGAGTAACATTTATGTTTTATCAATCTTAATAAATTCAGGCCTGCAGTCATAGCCCTGTGGCATCCAATCCCGTCAGATCTCAGAAACTAAGCAGGGTCGGGCCTGTTTAGTACCTGGATGGGAGACCGCCTGGGAACACCAGAAGCTGTAGGCTTGGGAGAAGGACCTGGCAACCCCTTCCCAAAAATCAATCTGCCATTGAAAATCCTATGAACAGCAGAGAAGCACTGACAATAGTGTTTCCCCTGTTGTACAGAGGGTTGCTATGAGTCGGATACAGCACCTAACAACAACACAATAAATTCAAGGAACCAAATTTTGCTTTTATTTATGTTTTCTAGTGTTATGTTTTCACTGTTTTCTGTTCTCCATTTCTAAGTCTATTATGCTAATGTTGAGTTGATACTTGATTCATTTATTATTTTTACATAATGAATCCACTTAAAATTTTATATCACCTCTGATGAACATTCTGGTCAGCCTGATATATAATAATACAATTCTGCACAGGTCTTTAAGTTCTAAATACATAATGGTTTGCTCTCCTTCCTTTCTTTTCTTCCTTCCTTCTTTCCTTTCCTTCGCCCCTCCTCTCAACTGGTACCTGGTGGTTGAACCCAGAACTTTGTGAGTATTTTTCAAATGCTTTACCACAAGACTGTACCTCAAAACTCCCTTTTATTTTTTAATCTTAAGACAGAGTCTCACTAAATTACACAGGCTATCTCTGGCCTTGAACTTGCAACCTTCCTGCTTCCATCTCTATTTCCTCGGGTTATAGACGTGAGCCACCACGTTCAGCTCATAATGCTTTTCTTTCATTATAATTCCTTCACTAATCTGGGTATTGGGAATTTGTTTTCATTTGTTCCTAAAATTTTTACAAACATTTTAAGAATTTCCAATTTCTAATTTAGTTAGTCAGAAAATAAAGCCTGACATTTATTCTTCAACTTTTGTTATTTTGATGGTCTTGGGTACTATTGACCAGGGGCCAAATTTAAAGCTATCTGGATAGTAAATGCAACAAAATTTCTGCCTTTTGTGGTTAACATAATTTAGTTTCTAGTGCAATCTGAAATCAAACAGCTAACTTTTGCCTTCTATTTAGGAAATAATATTCTTCCAAGTATTTTTTCATTTGCTATCATTGCAGGGTGGGGATATATAGATGTGATGCAGAGAAATATCACATGGAATGTAAAAGAAGGAGCTTTAACAAAAGACAGCTTTGATATGAATCCAGTTCTGAATCTTAACTGAGATCAGGGAAGTGAGTTTAAATCTCTTTAGTTTATCCATATGGAATTTAGATGTTTTTAAACATCACTCCCTATTCTTATGGGAGAAGGACCTGGCAATCCACTCCCAAGGCAATCCCGAAACAGTCAGCCATTGAAAACCCTATGAGGGTCGCTATGAGTCGGATACCGACTCAACGGCACCTAACAACAACAACCCTATTCTTATAAAAGTGCACCCACTGCTTTGTGCTCTGGAAGAGGAACCATGGAAAGTGATTTTACCTTGTGAACAGATAGGCCTGTTGGCTTCTTTGTTGCCTGCCCTTGTTGTTGCTGTTGTTGTTAGGTGCTGTCGAGTAGTGTCTGACTCATAGCGACCCTCATAGGGGTTTCAATGGCAGATTGTTTCAGGATTGCCTTGGGAGTTGGTTGCCACGTCCGTTTCCCAGTTTTGCGGTGCTGGGAATCGAACTTGGGACCTTGGAGACTGCAGAGCGGCACTCCATCAACTGAGCTAAATCCCAGCCCATGTCACATAACACTTAAGTTAAATTTGTATGATTCTCTCTGGTTAATATGTTTTATATCAATTTAATTCTCAGATCCAGCTGAAGAACGTTAAGCGGATATAGGTAAAATTTTGCCTCTTGGCAAAGTGAGAAAGTATATTCTTTCCTTTCTCTTGGACAGCATTTTTCTTGACCTGGGAGGTAAAGGGAACAGATTTTAGCCTTTTTCTTGGTTTCAGAAAAGTTTTAATTATGAGTTTTCTCTATTTTGTGGCTGTTCCACAATTTTTAAGGTTTTGTGGAGGTTTTGCTTAATTGGCAGTATTAGCATTAGTAGGCTTATATTAAACTTGATGATATTGTTAGGTGCCTTTGAATTGGTATCCGACTCATAGTGACCCTGTGTACAACAGGCAAAACACTATTGTCAGTGCTTCTCTGCTATTCATAGGGTTTTCAATGGCAGTTTGATTTTTGGGAGGGGGTTGCCAGGTCCATCTCCCAAGCATATAGCACCTGGTGTTCCCAGGCGGTCTCCCATTCAAGTACTAACCAGGCCTGACCCTGCTTAGCTTCAGAGCTCTGAGGGGATTGGATGTCACATCATAGGGTTTTCAATTGCTGACTGTTTCAGGATTGCCTGGGGAGTGGATTGCCATGTCCTTCTCCCATTTTTGCAGTGCTGGGAATCAAACTGAGGACCTCAGAGACTGCAGAGCAGCGCTCTACCAACTGGGCTAAATCCCAGCCTCCATTAAGCTTGATAGCAACTTGAAAATAGCAAGATCATCAATGTTTGAACTCTTTTCTAAATGACATATTAATAATGCAATACATTTAGAAATATTGTTACTAAGGTTTTCATAATTGTTTTAGGAATCCAATATTTATTTAGAACACAAAGAGCAGAAATCAAGCAGTTTCCCTAACATGAGGATTTATCTACAACTTTTAAAATATTCTTAATCCTCAAGAAAAAATAATAAGAACAGCAAAATTTTGGGACCCCTGAAGAGGTCATGCCCAAACAAATATATCTTCATTTATTACCTTGTTTACATGTTTGTAGCAAGCTTAGCTCTTAGCAGCAGGCAAAGAACTCCTGTTAAACCAAATATTTCCTTTGCACAATCATTCTTAGCATCCAAGTAAATAAAAGGAAATTACATATTCATTTCAAATTTGTTATTTGGCTTACTGTGACTAGAGATATTTTCAACTATGAATTTTTAAGTTTGGATTATTAAAAAACAAATTTTTGCCAATTTTCTTAGAAATGTGACTAATGTGAGAAGTAGGGAAAGTATTGAGCTATGAAAGATAGAATGGGGGAACTAGAAGAGAATAGGAAATGAGAGATTGTTCTCTGTAATCAATGCATTTGTCTTAGAAGAAATAATTCCGAAGAAGGAAGAGAGTGGCTTCCCATAAGCACATGAAAGGTGCCAGATTTTATCTCATATTAAAAATTATGACATGTGTCATATGGCTGTCAGGATTCTGAGATAATATTAACTTTCATTTCATGGCAGTGCTCTGCCACTGCTGATTTTACATTTAACACAAAGTCCATTTCTTCATCTCACCTTCAGAGTTGGCAAATTCAAGATTTATTGATCTCATGTCAATCAAATATGCTTTATTTTCTGAGTCTTTGCCTTACTTAACTGTCTACAGCCCTTGGAAGAGAGGAGAACATCCACACTGTGGAATGTGTATGAAGGCATGGCAAGTGATGGAGGAAAGGTTTAGTCAGGTTGGTTTAGTTGGAGCATTAGTGCTGTCAGGAAGAGTTCCATGTCACAGTGCTCCATCTGTAGGGAGTACAGCCAGGAAGAGATCCTCTAAAACAGCATATGTATCATGAAGCCACAGAAATAGAGATTCTAATGCTGGGAGCTGGGGGAATGACAGAACTGCCTCCATTTTTTTTTTAAATGATATTGTAATCATGGCATTGTATGAATAAAATGAGCCTGATTTGTTTAACTGAAGTAGCAATCTAATTATTTAATGCTTTTCAAATTCTAATATTTGAAAAATGTATTAAATGTAAAGCTCCTAAAATATAAAAATTGAATTAAAATATCATTCAAATATAAAATACTGGCCACTACATGACCTCTCCAGACTCTGTTGTTTACTCTCCAACTTGGGACTCCTGAGATGGCTTGGAGCTGCATCCCCCAGTGAGGCCAGTCCAACCTTAATATCTCCCTATCATAGCAGCCTCTGTAATTCTGTAGCTTGTCTGCTCAGGATGGAGGGTCTGGTTTCAATAGTTGGAGCTTCTTTCCTTGTCATCCTCAAAGATGTGGTCATGTGCCTAGACTTTCTTTTCCTTTTCCAGCTGACACATCTGTCTATACCAAAGGGTCCTGCACTCAGGTCCATCCCCAGCTTTTTGTATGGTGATGAGGTGGGGATGGAGGGAAAGATAACAAAAAATGAGAGAAGACAGAACATTGCAAATCCCAATGATAAAAGAAGGGGAACTGGCAGAGATGTCAGGAATGGCAACTGGGCTGGTGGGGAACAGAAGAGAAGGACACTGACAACAGAAAAATGGCTGGCTAAGCTGCTAAGCAGTGTCTCAAGCATTTGCATTATAACAGAAGTACCACTGTTTCAATTTTGAAAAATAGCAACACCAGTAAAGGTAGTTTTTGACTTTGACTGCATATTGACAAGCTTTAAAAATATTGGGGCTTGGGTCACACTCCCTCAATTGGACCAGGTTGTGGCTCTGTCATCAATAGTTTGAAACTCTTCCCACAAAATTCCAATATACAGGTATTAGTGAATATTAGGGTTTCCAAAACCAGAATCATAATCAGTAAATTGAAGGTGCAGTTGTTAATCCTTTATTTTAACTAAAGGGAAAGAGGCTCATCCCTAAGGAACTTCTGCCAGGGGCATGTACAGTGCTGACCACTTCTATTACTTTCTTCTTTCATTTTTACAGTACCACTGTGAAGTGGGGAAAGTCAACATCCTTTATCAGGTGAAGAAAGTGAGGCTTGGGGAGAAGTGTTTAGCCTAAGGTGATCTGGTTTGTAGAGGTGAAGACCGCAGCTGGGACTCTTTACCAGGTATGTGATTTGTCTTTTTTTCTTATCTTCCCTTTAAAACAGAGTTGTAAAGTATAATTTGTAATGGTATGCTTGTGTATCTACATTTTTCATGCCTTTTATCTAGGAATAAAAAATGTGTTCTATTTAATATAATCTGTAAGACTGCTTAAAATCAGAGGTCAACTAATTGTAATCCACTGTCTATTTTTGTGTGTCCTATGGAATAAGAGACCCTGCAGCTGTAGCACTGTGGTATCCAATCCCATCAGCTCTCAGAAGCTAAGCAGGGTCAGGCCTGGTTAGTACTTGGATGGGAGACTGCCTGGGAACATCAAGTGCTGTAGCCTTGGGAGAAGGACGTGGCAATCCACTCCCAAAATATAATTGGCCATTGAAAACCCTATGAATAGCCAGAGAAGCACTGATAATAGTGTTTTACCTGTTGTACATGGGGTTGCTATGAGTTGGACACTGACTTGACAGCACCTAACAACAACAATGGAATAAGAGGGCTGGGGTTTAGTTCAGTTGGTACAGCACCTGCTCTTCACTCTGAGGTCCAGGGTTTGATCCCCAGCACTACAAAAACAAAAACAAAAACAAAGGGAGAAGGATGTGGCAGTCCACTCCCCAAAATAATCTGAAAAGAATCAGCCATTGAAAACCTTATGAAGGTTGCTATAAGTCGAACATGACACTACAGCACCTGAAAATAACAACAACAATGGAATAAGAGTGGCTTCCACATTTTTAAATGGTTGAGAAGATTTTAAGTTAGTCTTCCATAGCCTGTGAAAGGAGTATGAAATTCATTTGGTTGACTGCCAATAAAGTTTTATTGAAACACAGTCTCATTCATTTGTTTTTGCTTGATGACTTCTTTCACAGTGCAACAGCAGAGTTGAGTAGCTGTGACAGAGACCACAGGGCCATAAAAGTCCAAAATACTAACTCTACAGAAAATGTATGCTAACTTCCGCTCTAACTTAAAGTTCAATAGAGAAATATGAATGTTCAAAGCTGATATATAGTGCAGGGATTCTTGTTCACAATAAAAAAATTCAATAATGTAAAACAATTGGAAATTTTCTGTTATGGTGTGGGTTTCTCCAGTACTTTTAGGTGTTGGTTTAAAAATCATTAGGTGACCCTAGCAGTCAGTGCTTAGTGAAATGTAAAGCTAACTCACTGTGAATCATTACTTATAGAAGACAGATCATAGAAAAGGTATAACCTTTTCAAAATTATAATAGTTCTATTCATTTTATCTTTAGTTGTAAACTAAGCACATCATTGCATTGTTCTTTATTTATTCTGGCATCAAGTACTTTTTCTAAGTTTCTATATTTTAAAAAGGGACTGGTGTATACATTAATCTTTTCAGAAACACATCAATTCAGTAATACTCTTTCTTTAGTATAGCAACTATCCAAGGTTTTCTCAACATGTGTTCCTTGGATCACATGCATCAAAATCACCTAAGATGCTTGCTTTGTTTATTTTAATATTTTTAATTAACATAAAATTCTATATATTTATGAGGTGTCATGTGATATTTCCAGACACACATTATGTTGTGTAATGATCAAAGTGTTAGGTAAGAATATGCATCTCTCTCTCTCTCTCTCTCTCTCTCTCTTTCTCTTTCTGTCTTTGGCTTATGTTGGCATTTAAACTCAGGGCCTCATGCAAGTCAAACATCCCATGTTTTCTCTCTTATGTGGATGCTCATTCTAATATATGTTCAATATTTTAATATATATGTCATGAAAGTAGCAGGGGGACTACATAGAGGGAGAAAAAGGAATAAAGAGAGGTGAGAGGGCAATTAGAAAGGGTAATGCAGGAAAGGAAGAGAAATATCACATGTTTTGATCTCAAAGGTACACAAGCAGAAGGGTGACCATTGGTGGGGAAGAAGGGGATCAGTGAGGGCAATGGAGTTCACAAGAGGGTGAAAGGGGAGGTGAACATGAGCAATGTAAAATGATACGCATGTATGGAAATGTCATAATGAAACCAGTTAAGTTGTACACTGACTAAAAAAGTTTATAATGAAAAAAATAATATAAAATAAAATAAAGCACCCAAAATGAATATGTATCTCCTCAAACATATATCTTTTTTTGTGGTAAAGACATTAAAGATAGAATGCCTATTCAAAATACAGATTCCAGGGCTCCCAGTCTGACCTTCTGATTCATAATTTCTGAGGGCAGGCTTCAAAATTGTGCCTTTGAACAAATTTCCCAGGAAAATCTCATGCATCTTGTAGACTGAGAATGCCATCATGTGTGAGAATATTTATAGTTATGCTATGACTAAAGATTTAGAGAAACAGGCAAGAAGGGTGTAGAGATTCCTGCAGAGAGTTGGAGTTATACCAGGTCTCTGCATCCCCAGGGTACATGATTGAAAGGAAATATGGAAATCATCTTGCTAATAAGAAGCAGATTCATCTAAGTGGGCAGAGAAATAATAGACGTGATAAATCTCACTAAAACAATGGATGCTAGGATAGAGAGCTACCAGATTTTTCTACCTTATGAGAATATGGTTGGTCTACAGGCCATTTCCCTTCTTGTCATCCTTTTTTCACTGTGGAAATGACCAACTGTGACAAACATTTTTAGTTATTCCTGCAGATCCACTCACCATCCCTCTTCACCTATCTTGTTCTCTACCCAAGAGGCTGAGTGATATGGGCTATATCAAAAGGCTACTTTGCCTTCTTGCTTCCGGTGTGGTGGTCAGTGGGGTTCATCAGCAGGGGATCAGAGCAAGGGGGAGAGTCTCTGGGGAGACAACTCTGGCTAGTTATGTCTTTGGACTAAAAGTTATTGATCCATCCAAGGTAGCCTTTTCTACACAATACTCACTGTCAGATTCCAAGATACACTTTGCTTTGTCCTTTTGTATCTAAAGGTCATAATAGCTCCATGGTTGCTAACCCTAGGTTAACTACAAAATTCTTTGTATTCTCCTGCAACCTGCCCACATGTTTGTAAATTTTAATGTGTCCTCAAAAGATCCTAATTTGACTATGGTATCTGTTTCCTGTTTGGCTCCTATTGAAAAATCAACCAAATGTTACATCAGAATCCAAAGAGAGGGGATATTTCTTTTGGAGGCAAAAATTTAGTTTATCAAATGTGAAAGCTCCTTCTTGCCTTGGAACCCTCACACATGATATTCCTGCTACCTAAGATCCTCTTCCCTCCAGATATTGATCAAGCTAATTCATGTAATTTAAAGAAGTATTACCTTAAATGTTGCATGTAGCAAATGCCTTAGAGATGTCTGAAGTGGCTTCTCACCAAATAATTAATTTACCATTACATCTTCTCACAATATATTTTATGTTCCCTTCATTGTATGCATTCATCTTATAAGTAATTTTTCTTATATTGAGGTGTCCCTGACACTGAACTATAATTTCTAGGAGAGCTCTGATTATTTTTGGTTCTTTGTGGATGTTTACTCAATTTTGGCGAATATACAAATGAATAAACTACATTTTTCTTACAAAATTTTACTAAATTGCCCTTTTCCCCTAGAAAAATCTTATGATATACATAAACTAAACATATACAACATGCTATTTTCTGTGCTTCAGTAACCTCATATCCATTCATATGACTAACAATTCCAATTCTCACGTGGATCTGAGTCTCAGTCAAATGGTAATTAACCTAGCAATTCACAGTGTCCTGTTTATAGAATAGTAACTCACCCACTACAAGGAAATATACACGACACTGTAGCTTCTGATAGACTAAATATAAAAGTAAGAAAGGCTGAATTATAATGTGATAACATGTGCATGCACACAAGTCTGATAAAATTCTGAGAAATAAGAACCTGGGAATTCATTGCTGTCCTAAAAATAGGACAGTGTGCATTAATCTACTTGGCTTACAGAAGCTTGCTCATTTTACAAGACATTTTCTGTGACAACAGATGAAGAAACCCATCATTGAGCAGTCAGTAATAAAGCAACAATAAATGCGAAGAATTAAGAACAACTGCATAGTAAGTATACATTGGAACTGCTATGGACTCAGTGACCGGGCATTTATAATTTACTGGCAAATAGGAAAAAGATCCACTGGGTCCCTTTTCCCCTTTCCTTCTCTTCACAATATTTCCAGTAAGAGACATTAGCAGATATTTACTGAAATTAAAAGGCTTGCCCTTCAAGAATCAGAGTGCCAGAAATTTTGAAGATGTAAATTTAATAAAACAGCAGGCTTTCCTTTGCTACAAGATTACCTTTCTATAAACTTAGTAACCATTGTTAAATGATTTTCCTGGACTAGAGGAAGAAAAAAAATTAATCCAAATATTTATAAATAGAGTAGTTAGTAAAAACTCCTTTAGATAATGCTCCATTTTCCATTCCAACTCCTCATAGTGTAGATTTCACTTTACTCAAAGCCTAAGACTTTGGGGGACCAAGAGAGAAATGGATAGGCAAGGTGACCACAGATCACAAAGGATAGTAGCTTTCCTTCCATTTTCATTCCCTATATCACCCACTCACAGATACAACCCATTTTAGTGTTTCTCTTTATAAAGCAAAATGCCTAGGTCCAGAAGATTGATCTTTGCCCTTCGTGTAGTCAGTGCAGTTTCTCTAGCCAGCTGCAACTATTTGCTTAGAAGACATACAGATAAACTACCCTTCTCCAAGTCATCACAAACCCAAGGACAATATTTCTGTATTGCACCAAATGCCATTGTGAAGAAAAAGAAATCAATCATAATCTTTCTGCATTTTACTCTATGAGCTGGTCTTCTTCCTGTGTGCATAATTTCAGAGTTCAAGAGAAATTGATTCAGGTTCTCCCCACAAATTTGCTAATACTTGGAGTTCCTTTGTTAAAGCCTGAAGCTGAATATTGCAGGCTTGTTTGTAAAGAGTTCCCCTGTGTGAGGAGCACATATCACATTGTTAATCACTGAGATTTTATTATATAAGATTGTCAAATGCATTTTGAAAGTAGATTTTTATAAGAAATAGGGTGGGCAAGAAAACTGGAGGACTCTACATGAAGCACAGAGAGGAACAGAAGAGAGATATGGCTGTCAAAATAAACATTATCTGCTTTTGCCTACATATATCCTTTTCTCTCCTCTTAATTTCAACTAACATTATTGCATTTTGTCAAGTACTGAAGGCATTTCAAATAAAATAATGCAAATGAATTTTCTCTGACTATAGCCAGACCTAGCACTGTGGTGTCCAATCCTATCAGGTCTCAGGAGCTAAGCAGGGTTGGACCTAGTTAGTACTTGGATGGGAGACTGTCTGGGAACATCAAATACTATAGGTTTGGGAGAAGGACCCAGCAACCCACCCCCAAAAATCAATCTGCCATTGAAAACCCTATGAATAGCCGGGCTCAATGGCACATGCATGTATTCCCAGTGGCTGGGGAGGCAGAGGCAGGAGGATTGCAAGTTCAAGACCAGAGGTAGTCTGCTAAATTTAGTGAGACCCTGTCTAAAATAAATAAATAAATAAATAAATAAATAAATAAATAAATAATAAAAAATGGGCTGGGCGTGCATCTCAGTGGTCCAGCACTTGCAGAGCATGCAAGCACGAGGCCCTGGGTTAAACCCCCAGTACCACAAAAGAAAAGAAAAGAACAAAGGAAAAGAAAAGAAAAGAAAAGAAGAGAAGAGAAAATCCTATGAATAGCAGAAAAACATTGACAATAGTGTTTTGCCTATTGTACATAGGGTTGCTATGAGTGAGACAGCAACTTGACAGCACCTAACAACAACATAGCTAGGCCGTCTGCAGCCACAGCACCCTACAGCATTTGATCTCACCTGATCTCTGAAGCATTGGCCTGGTTAGTCCTTGGGTGGGAGACTGCCTGGGAATACCAGTTGCAACAGGCTAAGGAGAAGGACCTGTCAATGTATTCACAAATCAATCCACCATTGAAAACCCTATGAATAGCAGAGAAACACTGACAATAATCCTGGGCATGGCACAGTGTCAGGGAGTGTTTTGTCTGTTTGTTGTACATAGAGTTGCTATCAGTCAGACCAGATTCGACAACACCAAGCAACAACAACAACAACACAGCCACATTGATATATATTGTTGTTGTTAGGTACCGTCGAGTTGAGTCTAACTTATAGCGATCTTATGTACAGCAGATCGAAACACTTCCCAATTCTGTGCCAGGCACAGGATCTTATTTATGTTTAATCCCATTGTTGCAGACACTGTGTCAATCCATCTGGTGGAGGGTTTTCCCCATATTTAAGTCTATTGTAAAAACACACAAGTTTTGGACTTGTCATTTTTCATACATGTGGATTTTCTTAAATGAGCTAAAACAGACATAGACTCAGCATTATCCAAGATAGTAGCATTTACAGACATATAAAAACACAACAACAATATATGTTACTTTGAACCACTACCTTTCAGGAAATACAGCCAAGGAACATTTATCCCACACTTCAAAATTTGTACCTCCATCTAGTGGTAACTAACAGAAACATGTTTTTAAGCCATCTTTAATTTTATAGGCATTGGGAAAAGATAAATGAAATAGTTCTTGGTCAAACAGCTGTTTATCCATTTAGTTATATTTTCATGTAGAATGGGAATTTCACATTAAAGAAAAATATTTGGCATGAATATTTCTAAGGAAATTTGTTGATAACATCTACAAAATCCCTCCCACCTAGTCCAAAATAATGATTGTATCCCTAACATCTCAGGCTGGGGTAGACAAAGGGAACCAAGAAGCCTAACATAAATAGTAGACTAGGCTACAGTTATTCAGAATGAAATCAGCCGGAATTTCAAGCAATGTTTATGTTTGGGAAATCTCATAGGATAAAAGGATGAATATTTTATTGGAAACATGAGGATTAGGGCCAGGGATCGCTCTTGGCTCCTTTCGCTGAGAACATAACCTAATGGCCAGCCTTCTTCAACCTTTTCCACAGACAGCCTCCTAGACTGATGGCAAAGAATGTCTCTGAGAGAGGTCATTTTGTGATGTGAAAGAACCCACTGTTTTCCTCAAATGTCTCATTGGAAATCCTCTCAGTGGGCATTTCAATAAAATTATGTCTTAATCCAGTATAGGAGCAAAGGATATCTGTTTTCAGACTCTGAGGCTGCCAAGGAGATACTCTTAGCAGAACAACCTGTATAAGTTTCCTGTTGCAAATTTTTCCCAGGCCTTTTTCACATGAATTCTTCCCTGGATAAAGCATAACAAGTACCTGAGAGAGACAATTTGGGGTTATATTTTTAATATAAGAAAGCCAAACCTGGCTCAATTTATTTTTTAAAAAATATGAGAAAAGATCTCTTAGATTTATCAAATGTCACAGAGCTTTCATTCCATGACAGGTGGGAAAAATTAGTAAGTCTAATAAATCTGGTGAACCATAACATTTATAGATTCATAAAGTTCATGCTGTTTATTGTGAGTTGCCTCAAGACTATGAAAAACTAATAAATACCCTATGTATGCTTTTTGTTATGCTTTGCCTACACCTCAATGGACAATCACCTGGAAAATCCATCCCTTAAAGAACTTATCTCAAATTACATGGACTATTTGAAATATTTTAATTTTTAAATTGTATCTTTGTATTTCTGACTTAAACCATAAGTACTTTGATTCTTGACTTGACCTTGTGTAGTCACTCAAAATATTCATATTGACAGTACACTAATCTCTTGAATATTTCATTCTGTCATTTACTCATTTATTCTGATATGATTCAAAGAATTCCTTCTAGGCTAAAGATGTAGCTCAGTAGCTCAGTAGTATAAGGCCTTGCATTCAATCTCCCCCATTCCTTCTTATTCAAGTGAAATTTAGCATTAGCATGACTTTGCGAGGTGCTGTTGAGTCCAGTCCAACTTATAGCTATCTATTTATGGATTTATTTAACAAATGTTTATTCATCATGATATATGTATATATACATATATCATAATGAATAAATATATATATACACACACAGATATATACAGTATATATATGTATGATATATATATCATGATACATATATCATGCTAGGGACGTTGTTATGTGCCATTGAGTTAGGTCTTTCAATGGCTGATTGACTTGGGATTATTTTTGGAAGTGTACTGCCACTTTCTCCTCCAATTTTTGCAGTGCTGGCGATTGAACTAGGGTCATCAGAGAGTGCAGGGCAGGTGCTCTTTCAACTGAGCTAAACCCCAGCCTGAGATGTTAGGGATACAATCATTATTTTGGACTAAGTGGGAAGGATTTTGTAGATGTTATCAACAAATTTCCTTAGAAATGTCCATGCCAAATGCCACAACTAAAACTCAGGACATAATTGTTTGCCTTTGATAACTTATTCCTCTCCTAAAGGTCTGGGAAAATTCTGCAAGGGGCTAGTATTTTCGTAATCATAACTGACCCTTCCTACAGAATTCTGTCTGCTATAGAAGCAGCACTCTCCTGCCAGCTCTGTTTACAACTATTACCTGTTTAGATGTATGTTATGTTGACACCCTTTGTTACTTTGCTCTCCATCCTACAAGTGTTGAATATGGTTCAGATCATTCCTTCCCAAGTGCTGCTTCTGCTCTGCCCCATTCTGGGTACCACTGCTTTTGCCAGCTGCTCTGAAGCTGAGGTGGCCCAAGAACCGTCTTGCTTCAAAGGGACACTTTGCTCCAGGTTTGTCTTTAATATTGTCATCTCTCAGAGGTGAACCAAAGCCATAATGTGTATTCCATGATATATAGAAGAGTCATCAAATGAAATATCTTTCTATTTTTATGTACAGAATTCACAGGACTCAGATGAGTCCAGTAGGGATAAAAGACAAATCTCCAAGACATGGAGATCACAGTTTAGTAATTTGCCTCAGGTAATATAGAAATAAATGACAGAACTATGATTAAATATATGTTTCTGATTTCAAATCTATGGCTCTATGTGGAATATTAGGCTGGCACTCAGCTTCATTTTATCAGCACTCAATTATTGTCTCTTGAATCTTGTGCTAATTGTTTCACTCATGTTTATTTGTCATGTCTCTTAAGATTGTAAACATCTAAGGGCAAAGTCAAACATTGCCAGGGTACTGTAATTCCCAAGGCACATAGAATAATGTCGAGAAAGTAATAGCTGCTCAGAATATAGTATTAGATAGCATAAGCTTGGTCTTTGGGGTAATGATCTGGTACATCAAAGTCAAAAAAGCTTCAGTGTCGGAGAATCTTGTTATCTGAGTTCCTGCATCATGAGAGATTACTTAGGAGACTTTGGGCAAATTGCTTTATCTAACTCTGTTTCTTTATCTCTAAAATGGATGTCATATCCAATAATCCACCTAATAAGGTGATTATGATAATTAAATGATACAATGTAGGTAAAGCACTGAGAACATAAGATGTGGTAAAGCACCAAGATCATGAGATAATATGCATGTTAACTACCATCATCATTTCCTAGTCAAACTTCAGAAATCACATGGTCATTATAATGTTACCACTTCATTGAAGAGTCAATTTGTCTAATGATCAGGGGCAAGAACTCATTTTGGGGCTGATACATATGCACTAAAACTAGCTGTTCCTATTCACTACCTGTTTCTATTTGACTATTTTGACAATGTTTAAAGTTCTAGTGGATCCATATTTCATTAACTTTGTTGTTGTTAGGTGCCGTGGAGTCGGTCTCTGACTCATAGCGACCCTCATAGGGTTATCAATGGCTGACTGTTTCGGGATTGCCTTGGGAGTGGATTGCCAGGTCCTTCTCCCATTTTTGCGGTGCTGGGAATTGAACTTGGGACCTCAGAGATTGCAGTGCAGCACTCTACCAACGGAGCTAAATCCCAGCCCTCTCATTAACTTTAGTGATACAAATTAGGTGAGCATGTTGCTTGTGGTCCTACAGGTCATGACAAGCACAAGCACACTAATTTCTGGAAGTAGTAATCTGGCACACAGTTGGACTGAGCTGCTGTGAACAGGAGATGCATAGCTACAACATCTGCTCAGCCTACTCGGTTTCATAGAGAACATCCTCAGCAACACCCACCTGCATTATCTGCAGCCCTGAGTCATGTACCATTCATTCTTCAGTATGCTCATTTCCACACTACAAAAAAAATAAATAAATAAATAAAACCACTCATCTCTTCTCTAAGAACGAGTCCTTGTTTCCTTTATTCTGAGACAGAAATTACAAAAGTTCTTTTTATTTTAAATGGGACCAACCTGGATCTATTTTACCATCTGATCATAACTTGAGAAATTAATACTGTTTAGCATGTCACCTCCATGTGTCTGTCAGTTTGCCGTGCCCTGGGGGCTTGCATGGTGCTGTGATGCTGAAAGCTATGCCACTGGTATTTCAGATACCAATAGGGCCACTCGTGGTAGACAGGTTTCAGCTGAACTTCCAGACTAAGACAGACTAGGGAAAAGGACCCAGAAGTCCATGCCTGAACTAATTAGCCATTGAACACCCTATGAATAGCAGAGAAGCACAATCAAATATGATGCCAAAAAAAATGAGCCCCCAAACCCCCAGGCTGGAAGGCATTCAAGAAACAACTAGGGAAGAATTGTCTTCTCAAAATAGAGTTGACCTTAATGATGGGAATGGAGTAAAGCCCCCAGGTCCTCCTTTTGTTGATGTGATACAACTCAAAATGAGCAGAAACATAGTGACTACAACAATGGGCTCAAACATAAAAAGATTGTATGCATGGCAAAGTGTGGAGAAGTGCTTCATCTTGCTGTACTTGGGGTCGCTATGAGTCAAATCTGACTTGATAGCACTAACAATATAAAGCATGTCAAAGTCTTATAAAGAAAACACTATTTCAAAGAAAAATTGTTCTGTATTTCTTCTGTCATGTTTATTCATGGTATTTGAGAGTTCTTTGCGGACAGAACTCTGCTTCGTTCTCCACTGCTTATAATTCAGTGCTAAGTCTAAGTACTTGTATTGAAAACCATAGCAAGTGAGCCTTCCCTTGGACCCCTTTGTACCATGCCCGCCTATCCCCACCCAAAAATAGTATGCCTCATTTTTTTATACAGACCACAGATGGTCCACCTGCCAGTTGAAGAAACCTATTTAAAGAATTGACTACATTTCAACATTTATCTTTCAGCTGTGGCTATAGATGGTTTATTGTGCAAAATAAAAGGCTTGGGTATTCAACCGACAGATAAAATAGAAACCTCTTTGTTTGTTGACAGAAATAAAATGTATCTTGTCATGGGTGTTGATATCACACATTAATCACCCCTGCTAGGGAACATGGCACCCTGGCACAGTGTGCTATAAATATTGATGTGATTACCCCAAACTGGCAGGATGCCTGGGAAGCCATGAGAGGTACAGATAAAGGATATTCATAAAGAAGTGCTCAGCATCCCTCCACCACCACATTTGGCATCTACATATCTCCACATAAGTGCTTCCCTATTCATTCCTCAAAGACTGAAAAAGGCTATTCCAGGTCTTCTAGCTATATAGTTGAATCCTATCCCGCCTTCAAGCAGACCACATAATCCTTTTGTCTTTTATACTTTATATAGTTTTAAGTGCAATCAAGAGCTTCTCACAGCAGGCTGCCTATCTGGTGGGGTGAAAGGTTGCCCGGCATCCACTGTTGATGAGGAAACATCCAGGTCATTTCAGCTGCAGGGGCAGAATTTTATGCTGTGATGTTTTTTTCAGTTCAGGGGACATTTTCTAGTAATCAAGTTGACAGCTTTCTTAAAGTCACATGCTGATCAGAAAACTGTTTTGTTTCTGAAGATGGAGCAAATACTGATGCTTGTGATGGAAAATTGTCAGGTATCTTGTGGCAGACTTGTTTCATTACTGTTTACCAATGTTTGCAAACCTCAAGCCATGGTCTGAACTATGACCAGACTGAAGGTCAAAATAGAGTCCTATCATTTAATCACAGGATATTTTGCTTCAGGAGACTGCCTTGTGGGCTATTCCTGCACTAACATATTTCATTTTTTCATTCCTATGAATATTTACTGAATATTCAATATATGTTAGGCTCTGTTTCATCAGGGATGTGGGCACAGGGATGATTAAGTGCAGAAAACAGGTGTAGTACCTGCTTTCAGCTTAATTTCTGAAAAGAGGACCTCCAAATAAACAAAGAAAGAAAATATCAGTTTAAAGACTACTCAGAACACTACGATAGAATAAAAAACTGGGTAGGTACAGGAAATTGGGTCAGGAATAGTCTGAAATGTATTAAAAACTTACCAGTAGGTTACAGATAAGGATTGTTCCAGGTATCATGAATAAGTCACACAAACATTTTAATGTAGGAATATTTGGCATTGTTGATGGACAGGCAGAAGTCAGGCTTGACTAATATCATTTGCTAATTTTTAATATAAAATGAGAAAAGAGGCAAAGTTAATTGAGGTTATGTGGAGAGAGAATTAAGGATCTACAAAGAATCTGGCTGGAAATAATTCTTTAAGGATATTCCACAGAAAATAACTTTAAGCCCTTCCAACAAAGGTCTGAACAACTGGACCAAAAGATAATTACAAATTATACATTCTCTTCTAAGATCTGGGAGATGGACCCGGCAATCCACTCCTAAAAAGCAATCCGCCATTGAAAACCCTATGAACAGCAGAGAAGCACTGACAATACAGTTTCCTCTGTTGTATGTAGGGTTGCTATGAGTCGGATACTGACTCCACGGTACCTAACAACAACAACAACTTCTAAGATCAGAATGCTGTTGGTACAAGAGTCTCTGTGATGGGTCCTCTGAATGGAACCTGTCTCAAAATGCTATCTGAGTACCCTTAGTTTTCACAGAACCCCATCTGCCCTGGGAAGCAATGGTAATTCTCATTTGGTGTTTGGTTTTAGTGTTTTGCATAGAAATTCATACATGTTAGATGCCCAAATGTTATAAATGATGGCAGTGAGAAAGCAAATGTAAAAAAGATCTGCCTTCTTGCCACAACTTGGAAGATGAGACTACTTAAAAAGCTATGTGTAATGTCTTGTCTGAATTGGTACCATCTCTGACATTCTGAAGCACTAAGAAAGATAGATGTCTAAGGCAGAGAGAGACATTCATGATATTGTTTAAAATTTCTCTAGACCTTTATATGTCAATATTTGGAAATGGATATCATACTATAAAGAATACTAATGTCTTGTAGCGACAAGGTGAACTTAATTTGGCTTCCTTTTGTGATCTCATGAGTATGCTCATTCTACAAGAATTAAAGTTTTTGTGTTTTATGTTTTGTAATGTAGAGCTTCATATTATTATCTCAGGGAAACATACATTCAAAAACAGATCATATTGACTACATTTGTCTGACTTTATTTTTATGGAGAGATTATATTCAGAAAAAAATTTGGGGGTTTTCTATTTTTCTTTGAATCTGATCTATCACTTTCCACCAAAATTTCTGCAGAGAGCATGACTATTAAATCAGGAAAAGTTCTTTTTTGAAATGGTCTGAGAAAGGCAATTAGTTTTTTGAGGCAGGGAAGTAGCTTAGGGAATTTTCCACACTCAAAGTTTGATAATGACTGCTAAAAAAAAGTTCTTATATTTAAATGACAATTGACAGCTTAAGAAAGACAGGTTGGATCCCTGTGTCTATCTTCAGAAGCTTAAAGTTAAGGAGATCAAATAATTCTGACTGAAGGCCATGTTAAAGAGCCTGGCTAATGTGGGAAATAGATGATAGAGTCTGATCACAGGCTTTATGCAGAAATTGGATTTCATAGATACACTGTTAACTCCACAAAGCAATATGTCCAACTGGGGAAGGACCTGGTAGTACTTAGAGATTTCATTTGGGAGTGTTTCAAAAGGATATTTTAGTGACAAATAAATGGAAACAAGCTAAATATTTGATATGAAGGTTTTTTATTAAAATAAAAGTTATATTAAATTATTAAAATCTCAAGGACTTTGGAAAAACAATAAGGTTTTGGATTAATCTATTCTTTATAATACTATTTCTGTTCTTGATTGGTGAGGCAGTAAACAGTTGTGAGTATTTAAGGTTTCTGCTGAATTTTGATTGAAAAGGAAAAGATAGACATTTTGATGCTTATTATATCTCTTTTTCTTGGGCCTTCTGACCTTTGCAAAATAGAACTGTCAATTGAATTAAATTTTTATTGAATACTTTCTAGCACAGGAGCCTGTACTTAAAGAAACATGACAAAATGAGCAAGACAGGGTCCCTGGCCTCAAGCTATTCAATCTTCAGATGGAGAAATCTTTCCCTTGCCTATGGGTTATCACTGTCTAGAATTTCTGTATTACCCTAAATTTAACAGGTCCCAGACTGAATTTAACATCTCGTTTTCTGTAATTCTCACTTTGGTTAATGTCAGTGATGAACTATCCTGTCTCCTAAGCCTGAAATATAGTAGTCATTCCTGAATCATCTCTCTCTACCCTTCCCATCCATTCAGTCATCAGATTCTCTCAAATAGTTTTCTTCAAGATGTCTTAAAAGTAAAGTTTGCCTCCCATATCAAAGGTAATAGTTAATGTTCTGAATTAGTGCATCAGCTCACTAAATAATTCCTGTGCCTATGTATATCAGTATAAAGTTATCAACTGTCATTTCTTAAAGGGACTCTCTTTTATACTAAGATTATATTCTTATTTTAATTCATTTTTATTGTTCATTTGAAAAGTAATGCTTGATTATGGTTAAAATTTAAATAAGAATAGAAATATTAATTGGTATACTTTATAATGTTTATGGTGTCCCATTTGTTGTTCCCAGGACTTTAATGCATATTCTTTCATTTACTCTCATAATAACCCCATCATGTTAGCACAACAAGTATCCACATTTTAAAGTTAGGCAAACAGGGCTTTACAATTTTTAATGTTAAAATATATTTTATGAAAATGCAGTTTTTATTTTTCTTAGTTGCCTAAGTAAAATATTTGGGTCTTCTAGGCTAATTATAATGGATTGGTTAAATAACTGAAGGTTAGCTGAATTTCAAAGTCTGACAACCTGTTTAATGATGAGCTGATGGGCTATCTTTGACAGATTTTTTAATCTGATAAATCTATCATTAATGGAGATAGTCTGACAATATTTTATACAATGTTCTATTGAGCTTTCTGCCACATATCAGATGCTCTTTAAGTTTTTGCTCAGAAATTGAACCTTGAAGACTACTATATAGATCAGGAGTGATGAGGACTCAGAGAGTAAATTCACATGGTAAGGAGAGGCCAGATATTACAGGCCTATAGATTAGTGACCAGAGTTTGTTATTGAAAGGAGGTGATTAAGAGAACTTGAACTAAGTCAGAACAACTAGGAAAACAATGATGTAATGGTACAAAAGGATGGCAATTATGGAACACATCCTGGGCTGAGTGAAGCTTTGGACATTTAAGTCTAATAATAAAATAGATTTGTTTATTGTTAAATTTTTAATGATTATTCTCCCTTTCTTCAAACTATTAACATAATTTTCTCCTAGGCTTGCTGAATTTTCAATATCATTTCCAGTCCTCATGCCAGCATCAATACCTGCTATAGGAAAGACTCTCATAAAAGTAATTTAGAGTAGCCTTCATTTTCTTATGAGACATTTATATTTTAAGTCTACTTTTTGATTGTGGAATTTTATTACTACACATAATAAGTTGCTACCAGTTTAGTCTCTAACATGTCTATCAGCTTATTGTGCTGTGGGGGCTTACATGTTGCTGTAATGCTGAAAGCTATGCAACCAGTATTTCACATACCAGCAGGGCCATCCATGGTAGACAGGTTTCACCTGAGCTTCCAGGCTCAGACAGACTAGGGAAAAGGACCTGCCAGCCAACTCCTCAAACTATTAGCCATTGAAAACCCTATGAATAGCCAAGAAGCACTGTCAAATATACAGCCAGAAAATGAGCCCCTCAGGCTGGAAAGCAAGAAACAACCTAGGAAGAGTTGCCTCCTCAAAGTAGAGTTGACCTTAATGATGGAAACGGAGAAAAGTCCCTGGGACCTCTTTTTGCTGATATGGTACAACTCAAAATGGGAAGAAACATAGTGACTGCAATATTGGGCTCAAACATAAAAAGATCATGTGTGTGGCAGGGGGTTGGGTAGTATTCTGTTCTGTTGTACAAAAGGTTGCTATGAGCTGGATCTGACTTGACAACACCCAACAACAAATTTAGTGACTTAAAAGAATACACATTTATTAACCCAGAGTTTCTATAGATCAGAAATATGAGCACAGCTTAGCTGAGTCCTCACTTAGGGTATAGCAGGCTGCAAGAAATGTGGTGTGTGGGGCTGAGTTCTCATTTGGAGGCACAACCAAGAACAAATACACTTTCCTTCTTGTATGGCTCCTTGGTAATATTAAATTTCTTGTGATTTTAAGTTTTATGACAATTTGTTTCATTTCAAAGCCAGCAAGAGAAGTGTGCAAGCAAGTCTGAGTCTTTATATAAGATAACATAATCTCAGTTGTGAAAGCCCATGATATTTGCCATATTCTACTGGTTAGAAGCAAGGCCCAAGTCCTGGCCAAACTCAAGGGTAGGAAATTTATAAGAATGAATGAAATTCACAGCAGAATTTTACCAAATTTTTAAAGAAGATATAATAGGTGTCTTCCTCAAATTATTCCAAAAATTAGAAAAGGAGGGAACACTCCCAAATGCATTCTATGAAGCTACCATCACCGTGATACCTAAACCAGGAAAAGTTTCACCTAAGATAGAGAATTATAGACCCATCTCCCTTATGAATCTAGATGTAAAAATATTTAATAAAATTCTGGCAAACAGAATCCAGCAGCATATAAAAATATTATTCACCATGACCAAGTGGGATTTATACCACAGATGCAAGGCTGGTTTAATATATGGAAATCAATTAATGTAACCCAGCATATCAAGAAATTGGCAAACAAAAACCACATGATCATCTTAATTGATACTGAAAAGGCTTTTGACAAAGCACAACACCTTTCCATGATAAAAACTCTGGAGAAAATAGGTATAACAGGCAAATACCTTAATTTCATAAAAGCATTTATGACAAACCTACAGCCAACATTATATTAAATGGAGAAAAACTCAAACCATTTCCTCTTAGATCTGGAACAAGACAAGGATGTCCTCTCTTTCCTATTCTATTCAACATAGTAATTGAAGTCCTGGCCAGGGCAATAAGACAAGAGAAAGAAATCGAAGGGATATAGATTGGCAAGGAAGAGGTCAAATTATCTGTATTTGCAGATGATATGATCCTATACCTGAAAGACCCCAAAACCTCAACCAAAAAACTGCTAGAATGAATTAACTCCTTCAACAAAGTCGCAGGCTACAAAATGAACACACAAAAATCAATAGCTTTTCTTTATACTAATTCGAAACAGGAAGAAAAGGAAATTTCAGGAAAAATACCATTCGTGATTGCCCATCAAAAAATTAAATACCTTGGAATCAATCTAACCAAAGACTGTTCAGATCTCTACAAGGAAAATTTCAAAATATTAGAGAAGGAAATAGCAGAGGACACTGAAAAATGGAAAGACCTCCCCTGCTCCTGGATAGGGAGAATTAATATAGTAAAAATGGCTATCCTACCAAAAGCAATCTATGGATTTAATGCAATACCCATTAAAATTCCACTGACTGACTTTACAGAAATAGAAAAAATGATCCAAAAGTTCATATGGAACCACAAAAGACCACGTATAGCCAAAACACTTTTAAGCTGGAAATCTAATGCAGGTGGAATCACAATCCCTGACTTCAAACTATACTACAGGGCAGTGGTTGCAAAAACAGCTTGGTACTGGCACAAAAATAGGCCCAAAGACATCTGGAACAGAATAGAAGATCCAGATATACCTCAACACACCTATAGCCACCTGATTTTCGTCAAAGAAGCAAAACAAGTAAACTGGGAAAAGGACAGCCTTTTCAACAAATGGTGCTGGGAAACATGGTCATCTGCATGCAGAAAAATGAAAGCTGACCCACATCTGTCAATATACATGAGAGTTAACTCAAAATGGATAAAAAATCTCAACATAAAATGAGAAATTTTAAAACTTATAGAAGGCAAGATAAGCAATTCACTCCATTATATAAGCATAGGAAAGTATTTCCTTAATAGGACTCCAATTGCTCAGAAATTGTAACAAGAATAGATAAATGGGATTACATGAAATTAAAAAGCTTCTGCATAGTAAAGAAACAACAGAGTCAAGGAAGCCCCTGCAGAATGGGAAAAAATCTTTGCATTTTATACATCAGATAAAAGTCTAATTACTAGAATTTATAAAGACTCAAGAAAAAAACTCCCAACAAAACAAATAACCCAATACACAAATGGGCAAAGGAACTGAGTAGCCAGTTCTCAAATGAAGAGGTCTGTAAAGACATGAAACACATGAAAAAATGCTCAACATCCCTACCATTAGGGAAATGCAAATCGAAACAACTCTGAGATTTCACCTTACTTCAGTAAGAATGGCCAAGATCAATAAAACAAATAACAACAAATGCTGGCGAGGTTGCTTACATTGTTGTTGGAGCTGTAAATTGGTCCAACCACTGTGGAAATCAACATGGAGGTATCTTAAAAAGCTGAAAATAGATCTACCGTATGACGCAGCTATAACACTATTGGGAATTTACCCAAAGGGAGATGGGTCATCATACCAAAGAGACACCTGCATCTCCATGTTCAATGCAGCATTTTTCACAATAGCAAGGATATGGAATAAACCAAAGTGCCCTTCAACAGAAGAATGGATAAAAATCTATGGTATATATACACAATGGAATACTATTCAGCAATCAAGAAAAATGAAATAAAGTCATTTGCAGCAAAATGGATGGAATTAGAGAAAATTATTTTAAGTGAATGAACACAAGCTCAGAAAGAGAAACACCACATGTTCTCAGTAATATGTGGGAGCTGAATCAAAATTATGAGTAGGAAAAATCCTATTCAAAGATTGGATCAAAATAAAACAAAAACAAACAAAAAAGCTAAGGAAGGTGTCAATATAAATGGTCCAGAAAATGCATGCAATTGTTCTGACAAGATAAAAACAAAGTTCACTACAAGAAAAGTTCTATCTTATACAGAACTGGAACCCAAGGATATATAGAAAAATATTACCAAGTAAAAGATAGAGAAGACTCAGATGGGGAGGGCGGGAGGGGGTTGAAGCATACAAGAGGATAAGGGGGAACCTATATGAATAATGTACATCAAAATGTATATATGGAAATCTCACAATGAAAAGCATGTCAGAATGAATCACATTAAGGTATACATTAAAAATTTCTAATAAAAAAAGAATGAATGAAAAATACAAACACACACACACA